>JACEVL010001421.1:0-33516 GCA_020284085.1 Aporrectodea caliginosa
AGGGACATTCATCGATTTTAGACAAATGCAATCAGTGCCAATCAAGAAACTTATTAGGATAATAATTACTTACAGGCATCAACAGTACTCACTTCAAAGAACTTAACGTTCGGTCGAAATTACAAACGTTTGACCCGTATGGTACTCAAGTATGAAAGACATCAATTGGGGACACTTATCGTTTTTAGACAAATACAATCAGTGCCAATCAAGAAACTTATTAGGATAATTCCAGACTTTTACGTATTGTTCGTATTTCGTATTACGTATTCACAGTAAATGATCCGGTAAATGGTTCTTCATGTTTTAAAAACTTCTGTTTAAGCCTTCGATATTCCCATCGCCGATATATAGGACCTATGACCGACAGGCCCTATATGACCAATGTAACCTATGACCGGTAGGCCCTATGACCAATAGTCCTATGACCAATAGGCCCTATGACCAATCATCCGTATGACCGATCGTCCTATGACCAATCGTCCTATGGCCAATCGTCCGGATACCCACCAACCCTAGTGACGCCACTGGATATAGGTATCGATGGCTCAGCCCTGGAGCTCTGGTAGTGAACTGCATAATAGGGTGCTTAATGGCTAGGTGAAAAATCAGTCAAATACCCTAGTCTTGCCCATTCCCTGCGACAGACATTCTTTTAAGCACCAATTAGGCCCAGGGCCGGATTAAGACTTCCGAGGACCCTAAGCCAAGAGCCGGATTAAGACATCCGGGGCCCTAACCCCAAGGCAGAACCAATTACCAAAGTATGGGCATCTGAACACAGAGTTCTAAATGTAGGCCTACTTGTACATGATAAGCTATGCTATTTCTAATAAAATATAGGCCTGTACAGCCTGAGTGTGAGTCTATAACTTGGGTCAGTATTCAGTAAGTAGGTAGTAACTAAAACTTACTAGTGCTGAAAAACGTTTCAGGGTGAAGTGCTAAATTATTTAAAATTATACAAAATGAGGAATTTGCTAAAACTATTTGATTTAATTTCTCCGGATTTTGGGGCCCTCAAAAACGTTGTGGAACTTGTGGGGCCCTAAGCCATGGCTTAGTTGGCTAATGCCTTAATCCGGCACAGATTAGGCCTATCGTTTAGAAAGTCAATTTTAAAAGATGCCCTCTAAAGTTATTGGCGCCTTTCGACACACTGAGAAGCACCAATGGACTTGAAAAGTCCGATGCAATGACATCGGCAGCAGCGTCACTTGGGCACGCAATTGCGGGGCATCCCAGAACCTTAGAGGGAGCCCGTTCGGACCTTGATAAAGTAAGAACGACACGATATATACCCATACGAGTAATATTCTAGGAATCTATAGGTAATAAATTTGAATTAACACCACTGCCTGACTACGCAATCCATATTCTTGCTAGTCTGGGATGTAATAAATCAATCAATCAATCAATCAATCAATCAATCAATCGATCAATTTCGTTTATTCTTGACATCAAGACAGGTCGGCGTCGCAACTTGTAACATGCAGATAGCAAAAATTGTCTCAGCTCTGACAGTTAAATAGTCATTAATCAAACCCATTTAGGCCTATATTTTTTTAACCAAAGGCATCACATGTAAGCTAGTATTTTAGCGACCAATGGCCTGTTGTTTAGTTACTATAGTTAGCTTCTGATCTAGTCTATACAAAGCAACTTTTGAAGACAAAAGCATCAACGTATGGTCGATTATACGGAACACCAATGGATAAGTTTAACTTCTAAGCCTAAACTGAGGCCAGTTCGGTTGATTCCATCTTAGTTGTGACACCATTTATTTTGGCCCTTCTCTTTACCTCGGCCTTCTCACTGCAACTGTATAGCCAAGCCCACTTTCATCACGTAAACCCTATAGGCCTATAAGATTTTTGCCGAAACTCGGCTGCGACGCATCGAGTAGGCAGTGGAGCCTCAAAAATAAATGACATGATAGACCTACTGTATGCCAAATCTCAGGTCAGTTGGTTAAGGGGTTTCGTATATATGCTATATAAGGCCTATAATTAGTACCTACAATTAGTACCTACAACGAATCTGACACAATTTAGGTAAATTCTGTGAGCATAAAAATCTCTGGAGATAATAAAAATTATTATTATTGTAATTTTTTAAACGATCGAGGTAGAAAGAATCCCTCAGGCTCTAAGAAACTATGTATATGGCTTAAAGCTTCTCGTCCCCATCGTCCGAATGGTGCCACTATGGACCAAGAACTAACAACCTTCACTCGGCATATCAACCTAGTATGCCGCGATTGCTACTACCAGCTGCGTCAGCTTACAGTGGTCTTCCGTTCTTTACCCTCTAATGCTGCCATAACGCTTATCCACTATTTTATTGTTTCTCGCCTTGATTACTGCAGCGCTTTCTAGGTTGGTCTTCCGGCGGCTCGGGTTGGGTGCTTGGTTCGGGTCATGCCAGCGGCGGCACGCCTCATTGGCCGCATCGCAAGATTCGGCCATGCCAGTGATTACATGCGGGATGTCTTGCATTGGTTCCCTCTCCCGCAGCGGATCACTTACCGGATCTCTGCCTTGGTCTGGCGACTGGCGCTGCCTCGCGGGTGTGGCCCCTGTTTACTTACAGGAGCTCTGCTGCTCCACCCTGAGCGTCCAGCGCCGTGGTTCTCTCCGCTCCTCTAAGCAGGCTGAGCTTCTTGTTTCCCAGTCACGGGATTCTATTATGCAGCGCCGTGCCTTTTCTGTTGCTGGCCCTGCAATCAGGAATGAGCTCCCTGTGGATCTACGCCTAATGCATAGAGCCCTTGCGGCCACGTTCTTCTCTAACCTCAAGACTGTTCTCTATACCCGGGGTTGGGTCGGGAGCGCTTCTGAGTAGATAATCTTGAAGGGGAGTTATATAAATCTCTGAAATGAATGAATGAATCGTGTTGCATAAAGGCGCCCCTAAAGGTTCCTTTATGTAATTATCTTTGGAATTATTATTAATATAAAAATGTGCTATTGTACAGAACTTAGGTAATTGTAATTGTAAATTAGCAAATTCTAATGCGCCGGTGTCTAATGCACAAGGCATCAACCGATGGCACACCAAAATCAAGCCGTAATCAGGTCAACATCCAAAAGATCAGTCCGTATATAAGAGACAGAGAGACAGCCTACAGTGGATAAGCAATTTGAAAGAGGTAAGTTTTCAGCCGAGAACGAAATGACACAAGCGACTGAGCACAGCGTACAGACACAGGAAGAGAGTTCCAAAAAGTAGGTCCAGCAACTGAAAAAGCTCGTTTGCCAAGAACAGTTTTTGATTTCGGTATGACCAGACAAAGATGATCAGATGACCTCGTTGAATAATGATAAGTCTGGGGAATAAGAACTGATTTTAAATATTGTGGTTGGCCAGAGTTTACAGTTTTATATACTGTGAGCCCCAGTTTGAAACGAATTCTCTGATGAACAGGAAGCCAATGCAAAGATTTAAGCACAGGGGTTATATGTTCATATTTGGATTTATTAGTTATGGCTCTAGCCAGAGAGTTCTGAACCCTTTGCAGTTTAAGCATGTTAGACTTATTGATACCAGTAAGAAGAGAATTACAATAATCTAGGCGACTGGAAACCAATGCATTTGCCAGAGATATTCTTGCAGACATTGGCACATAACGTCTACATGTAATTCTGCGTATGTCACGAATGAACATATAGGATGACTTACAAATACTGTTTACATGGCCAGTGAGAGACATGGTAGAATTAAAAACCACACCTAAAAAGGTGACAAAGAGGAAGATACGGGAACAGATAAACGCATGTACTATGGTGATAAAGACAGAGGGAGAGACCGATCGTCTGATGGCTCTGAGATGCCTCAGTTGAAAGAAGCAGGAGCGAGTCAGGTTAGATATGTGCTCCAGGCCACGGACACTATGTTTAGGCAGGGAATTTCTCAGTTAGCAAATGAAAGTCAAGTTTGGAAAGCTGTTGTCTAGTCCCAAACCAGATCAACTGAGTCTTTGTAGCATTTAGGCAGAGTCGGTTAGTCGACATCCAGTAGTGAAGATCAGAAGCAAGACAATCAATAGAACGGACTAGTGATAGTTGATCAGATGATGGACCATGAACGAAAGCTTGGGTATCATCTGCATAAAGATAGCCATTTGCCCTGTGTTTAGAAAATATGATGTCGGCAGTAAAGAGAATGTAAAGGATGGGTCCGAGTACCGAACCCTGGGGAACGCCAAATTTAACCCCTACCCACTCGGTCCTGGAGTCTCCAAGAACAAACATCTGCGTGCGGTCAGTGAGGTAGGATTTAAACCAAAGGAGGGGAATACCAGAAAGGCCACAGGATAACTGTAATCGCTGAAGCAGAATCTCGTGATCCACCATATCAAAAGCAGAAGAGACGTCAAAAAGAGCAAGAGAGAGAGAGGTGAGACTGGTCAATAGCTAAATATATCCGACAGAAGGGATAAGAGAGCAGTTTCTGTGGAATGGTGACCCCTGAATCCAGATCGGGCTGCCGGCAGAAGTCCAGTTTGCTCAAAGTAGGGAAGAAGCTGAAGTGAAACTAGTCTCTCAAGGGTCTTCGAGAGGAACGAAAGATTGGAAATTGGCCGGTAATTTTGACAGGCATTTTGGTCTATATTTTGTTTCTTCAGAGTCGGGCAAACGATGGCCCGCTTTTGGGAGGCAGGGAGATAACCTTCAGTGAGCGACCTGTTAAATACATAAACCAGAAAAGGAGCTAAATCATCTAAAATGTTAACCATGACAAATGGGGAAGAGGGTCGAGTTCACACGATTTTTTGTTAGAATGTAATGTAATTAGTAATTTATATAGCATCGCTCACAGCCGTGGCTATTCAGTAGCGCTCCCAATGCGAAAACCCCGAGAGAAGATACAAATATATACGGAGAGAGAGAGAGAGAGAGAGAGAGAGAGAGAGAGAGAGAGAGAGAGAGAGAGAGAGAGAGAGAGAGAGAGAGACAGACAGACAGACAGACAGACAGACAGACAGACAGACAGACAGACAGACAGACAGACAGAGACAGAGACAGAGAGAGAGACAGAGAGAGAGAGAGAGAGAGAGAAAGAGAGATGAAGACAATGATCCAGAAAGGAAAGTCTCACGCAGAGTGAAGGGAAGGGTATTCCATAAAGAGGGCCCAATGATGGCAAAGGATCGAGTTTGAGCAATGGTGGTCCTAGCTCGAGGGACACAGAAGTCTGACCGGTCCAGAGATCGGAGAGGCCAATGAGAAGATGCGGAAAGAGGAGGACGAATGAGATCCCTGAGGAAATTTGGAGCAAGACCCAGTTTTGATTTGAGGACCAAAGCAAGGACTTTAAGCTTAATGCGGTCAGAAAGAGGAAGCCAGTGCAGTTGGTTAACCATGCACGATGAAATATGGGAGTATTTAGGAAGGTGAGCAATCAATCGAGCAGCAGTATTGAGAGCAGATTGAATAGAAGATAGACGGACCTTGGGAAGACCAATGAGTAGGGAATTGCAATAATCAATTCTGGAACAATTCTTAAGACCATAGAAGGATTTTTGGAACAGACAACTGCATGGACAATGGATGCCATGGTAGAAAGGGAAACAGATATGCAAATAGCCCTGAGACGCCGTAGGTGGAAGTAAGAGGATCGTGTAAGGTTGGTTATATGAGCAGAAAAAGTAAGAAAGCTGTCCAAAATGACACGTAGGTAACGCATGCAAGTAGAGAAAGTACATTGGGAAAAGTTTTCAGAGAGAAGCGAAAAGTCAATTTTCAGAAGTTGTTGGGTTGTGCCAAGCCAAATAAGTTGAGTTTTGGAAGAGTTTAGCCAAAGGCGATCGGAAGACATCCACAAATGTAACTCATGGGAAAGGGCCTCGATACGGCGAGCTAGAATGAGTTGAGTACTTGAGTTGATGGAGAACCATGAACATATGCCTGAACGTCATCAGCAAAAAACAGACAGTAATTTGGAAACAGAGAGGTAATATCAGCCGTGTACAGAATGAAAAGAAGGGGTCCAAGGACTGATCCCTGTGGAACTCCTAGGACAGGCACCCAGTTAGACCTGGAATTACCAGCTATAACCATTTGGGTGCGACCAGACAGGTGAAGCCAGAGAAGAGGGACTCCCTCAAGACCATAGGAGGATTCAAGGCGTTGGAGCAAAATTTTGTGGTCCACCATATCGAAGGCTGATGAGGCATCAAAAAGTGCAAGAAGAGTGACCTGAGCCTTGTCAGTAGCTGAGTAGATGTCAGCTAGCATAGTGAGCAGGGCTGTTTCAGTAGAATGGAACTCCCGAAAACCAGATTGGTGGGGGGGGGAGGGAGAAGGCCTGAAGACTCAAGGTAAGGACGAATCAGGAGGAAAGAAGGCGCTCAAAGGTGTTTGAAAGAAAAGACAGGTTGGAAATAGGCCGATAGTTTTTGCAGTCATTTGGGTCCAGATTAGCTTTCTTAAGTGCCGGGAAGACCAAGGCGCGCTTTTGGGAAGCAGGGATGCAACCCTCAGCAAGTGATCTATTGAAGCGATAGAGAAAGAAAGGTGCAATATCATCAAGTATGTCAATAGTAATAAATGGAGGGACTGGGTCTCATATCTGTTATGTAAAGTGTGAAACACTTTTTAAAATGGAGTCACTGAGTCAGTTATTACTTATTACTTTCTAGATACAAGAATTGAACTGTTTATTGCAATGAAGATAGTTAATTTTGTAGACATCTTCGACTTTTTTTATCAGCATTTACCTTAAATGCAAAATGATCGCTTACTTTTCACTTAAACTTTTCACATTATCATTGTTCGCCATATTCTTTACTCCAGAAATGGGAGGCTCAACATCATGAAATAAGTAAGAAAATTAATCAAACAAGACGAAATTAATCGATTAAAATTCTTAGCAATTAATCGATTAATTACTCGCTAAAATCTGCAGCCCTACTATTCAGTCATCACTGCATTTCCTATGTTCTATGACTTCTGTCATCAAAACTTTTCCTGACTTCTTAAAAATCATCAAGGCTCATCTGAACCAGCAAAAAATTCTTATGATAATTTTATCCATTAATAATTTTTCTCAATCTTCTTATGCTGACATAACTTTAGATGACCTTTTCTTAGGTCTATCTTTCTTACTTTATCAGATCTTTATAACTTTTCGCAACTTTTCAAAGAATTTTGAAAACTTCTATAATTAATTCCACAGATTTATTACCCGGTTTAGTTTCCCAGGTTTGTCATGACCGTATTATTAGCAGGCAACCTCATCAGTGGCGGCACTACACCAGGGCAAGCCAGGACAAATGCCCTTGTAAAAAAGCCTTTGCCCTGGTCGTTGCCCTACCAGAATTTCTGCCCTGCCGAGAATTTATTTGGGGCATATATCGCCCCTGCACTGGTAATTGTATGATTGCCTTGGTTATGCCCTGGTTTAAAAAATGTCTGGCGCCGCCACTGAACCTCATCAAACTAGTTTGAACCCAACCCAGCGACAATTATTCCACCATTACAGCATTTCGTTTCAGCGTCACAAATTAATTTCAACGTTAACCTGTAGAGTTGCACACATCATGTAATTGTAATGTAATGTAATTAGTAATTTATATAGCGCCGCTCACAGCCGTGGCCATTCAGTAGCGCTCCCAGTGCGAACACATGGAGAGAAGAAATAGGTTGAATTTATGAGCCAATGAGAGAGAGAGAGAGAGAGAGAGAGAGAGAGAGAGAGAGAGAGAGAGAGAGAGAGAGAGAGAGAGAGAGAGAGAGAGAGAGAGAGAGAGAGAGAGAGAGAGAGAGAGAGAGAGAGAGAGAGAGAGAGAGAGAGAGATGAAGACAATGATACAGAAATTAAAGTCTCAGCAAAGTGAAGGGAAGGGCATTCCATAGGGAGGGCCCAATGATTGCTCGTGGGACAAAGCAGTCAGACCGGTGCAGAGATCGGAGAGGCCGATGAGAAGATGCAGAAAGAGAAGGACGAATGAGATCCCTGAGATTTTTGGAGCAAGACCCAGTTTGGATTTGAGGACCAAAGCAAGGACTTTAAACTGAATGCGGTCAGAGAGAGGAAGCCAGTGCAGTTGGTTGACCATGAACGATGATATATGGGAGTATTAATTAGGAAGGTAAGCAATTAATCGAGCAGCATAATTGAAAACAGATTGAATAGGGACAGACGGACCATGGGAAGACCAATAAGTAGGGACTTGCAATAATCAATTCTGGAACAGAAAACTGCATGGCAATGGATGCCATGGTAGGAAGGGAAACAGATCTGCGAATAACCCTGAGACGCCGGAGGTGAAAGTATAAGGTTGGTTACATGAGCAGAAAAAGTGAAAGAGCTGTCCAAAATGACATCTTGGTCATGTCGCCAGTAGAGAACGTAAATTGGGGAAAGTTTACAGAGAGAGTTTTTCAGAATATAATGTGTAAAATAAACATAAAACAGCTAGAAACAAAAGTAATTAGGAAGAAACAAGAAGACATAAATGTGCTCATTATCTCAACCAATCATTCCACCACTAATGGAGGCTACAGCTGGTCATTTCTTGTGATAAATATTGATTTTTAAATGACAATTTACCTTGCAACGTTGTTACTTTAAATGCATTATAAGCATCTTTCAATTCGAGAAATATTTCATTAGGTCAGTTGCTGTTTAACGATACTGTGTCATTACAAAGATCATTTGGCTATGTTGACCCTCCTCCTTTCTCAACGTTTGGGACTGGCACAACCAGAGTACAAGCAGTTGCGGAGTTTATTAGGTACAGGTAAAAGTCACAGCAAATTTACATAGTTTTTTTTAATTTAAAAAATCAGCCATGCAATAAATATTGACTTTGAGACAGCATGAATTCAACACACGAAGACGTATGGTCTATTCAGCTACTATGAGCTCCACCTAGTGACTGAAAAAATTACGAGCGGCATTGTTTGGGTTTTACGACACGGGCCTATGCGAGGTAACACGAGATCCAGGCGATGAAGCTTCTAGATATTCGAGGTGAATCAATCATCCCATAGGCTTAGGCCTAAATGGGACGATGAGATTTTTGTGTTCATTTGCATTTCGACATTAGATTCGCTATTATAATATCAACATTAATCCTGCAGCTATGGCTTGTGGCTTAAAAATCGGGACGTTACGTGTTTCTTGTATGGAAACAGAACGCACAGTGCAATGTAGCTTATCAAGGACCTACACAAGTACACAATGTCTTTCGAGTTTAGGCCTGAACTTTATTAGGGTCCTTGTAGTAACGTTCTTTCCATTTCTCCCATCTGCAAATCCTGCCCTGTAGGTCACAACTGAACATTGTCTAAAAAGTAACGCTTGGTACTTGCTGTTTGTTTGCATTTTAATTTTTATCGGAACCTGGCTCAGTTACTGATTTGGCTATTTTCACCTTCATGGCGCTGAGCAAAGGCTGTGTAGGGTCAATTAAACGAGTTCATGATGCGTTTCTTTAAACAAGTCATTCGCCAGAGTCTCTTCTATTCATTCACCAGATGTCCTGTCGTTATGTAAGCAACTTATGTACCATTATTATTTGCCTAGAATTATATAGCTCTCAATGAATAACAGACAGTCAGACATAACGTAAGGGTAAGTGTAGGCTACACGTTTTTATACAGCGACCATCGACCCTGCTCATTCCAGAGAATTGATCGGGTGAAATACTTCACCACCGCTGCCCGTCTGATTGAATGAGTAACGCGTTTTAAGGTCTCGCGTACGGACTCATAGGCCTAATATAGATATCACAATACAATACAATTAGACATTTATAGCGCGCTTTAACAAGACAAGTCTTGCACGAGAGCGCGAGATTCAAATTTCCGATAAAATAAACCGCCCTCGGTGTGTGAACCGGCTCCAAGGCACCTTCACATGTGTACGCTCTATCAATGTAGCTTACTGGGTCAGACGTAACCTTGGGGAACACGAGCGGTGCTAGTCCATAATATTTGGACAGGTGTGCTGTATCCAGTGGAGTCACAAGGTTGATGCCACCCAATGCGGTTACTCGTGTATGTATGTATGTATGTATGTATGTATGTATGTATGTATGTATGTATGTATGTATGTATGTATGTATGTATGTATGTATGTATGTATGTATGAGCACTTGATATAGCGCCCCTTCAAGATTTCTACTCAGAGGCGCTCCCGACTACAGCGCGGACACTGAATCGGAGTTTCACGCCGAAGCGCATGAGCAATTGCGAGTGAAGGACTTGCCCAAGGTCCCTACGCGGTAGCTTGAGGTGGATTCGAACCCGCAACCCTCCGGCTGCAAGGCACCGAACATACCCCTAGACCACCGCGCCCCACGACACGTGGTGTCACCCCTATGGTCCTCCTCCCTTTCCACACCGTGACTCCATACGGAATCCTTAGAAGTGTTTTTGTAGGTTAGAAGGTTTTAAAAAGTACGTTAGAAAAGAGTTTCAGTTTTTGGTAAATTGATACAGTGCATGTAAGCTGAGCTTGCGAAAAATATTGTTGTTGTTATATCTTATTGTTAATTTAAAAGCAATAACTTTCTCCTGAAACTCTGCCAAATTTTTTTTAGACAAGTCATTTTATCATTTTGGCGTCACCCCTCTGAAGGTGTTACCCTGTGCGGTTCGCACCCCTCGCACCCCTCCTAGTGACGCCTCTGACTGTACCCCCACTATTTCATACAAAAAAGAAAAATGCCCATTGTGCTTAGTGTGAGTTTGGGTTTTTTTTTATTAATAGAGTTTATTAATAAAAATTGCAAGAACAAAGTGGCATGTTTCCATTAACGAAACTGCTTTGATATATGCCATTATGCCAACGTCTAAGACGTTTTTCATCCCTTACAAAGACGAGGTTAGAGGTCGCTTCACTGATGGGCCCTTTAAGTAAATGTACACGTTTTCTATAGCGTTTGTATAGGGCCTCGACCCTGCTAATTTTTCAATGAATTGATCGGGTGAGACCCACACCACCACCGCTGCTCGTTTGAATGGTAGGTTTAGATCGCATCATATATAGACAGATGTCGAAATATCTCAACTTCCGATGATCCTATATGTCATGGACTGTTGACTGGGGGTCGGTTGGACAGACTGAAGAGGAAAAGACGAATAAGGATCGTAAAGTAAATGAACTAATTCCTAGATGTAAGATGGTCGAAATGAATTATAATGCGTATTAATAGAAGGATCTGCTGCACTCTTCTAGTTACCAGAAACAGCACGTTTTCTGGTAGTGAACTTAAAATCAGCGCTCCATGCCATATCCACGATTTGCACTACGATGTTCTGTTCCGGCCTTCCTTCATGCTGTTTGAAGGCCGAAATCGTAGACCTCTTAAATTCCAGGACTGTAGCGCTCAGCCTCGGGTCTTGAAACTTGGGTTCATTCCCAATTTACTATTTTTATCACATAAAATGAACAAAGCGTCCTATACGATCGTACAAGTATATATATAGCCCATATATCGTAATGATATATATACTTGGAGATTTCAACAAGATTCCATCACTCGCCATACTAAAACTAGGTCTTGTTCCCAAGTTTGAGGGTCCAACCCACGCAGGCAGGGGCGTCCATCCTCCCTAATGCCTATGAAGCATTCCCCCCTCTTGTCATCAGATTGCCCCCACACGATGACGGACCCAGACGTTTGGTCGACTGTCGACAAAAGAGAAATCTAGATTATCGAATTTTGAAGCACAATTTTACTGTTCAATTCTTCAACTATTAGTTCACTAATAAAGCAACATTATGCATTATAAAATATGAAGGCTTGTGCACAGACAGAGACATGCCGCCAGAGCCGCCAGACAGCAATAAGATATATGCCTAATTACGATAGGTGCTTCTTCAGAGCAGCAGAGTACCATGCAAGCCATCAATAATTTCGTCCAGTTTTAGTAATAGAGTAGGCCTATAGCCTATAGAGTCTCGTTCAAAGGCTAATACTGTCAGAAGTGCAAACCAGTCATCAACCATGGTTGATCTCAGTCGATTATTCACAATTTGGATGCAGCTCATTACTCGCTTAGCTGAACAGCTGAGCACCGCAAGGGAGACCAGTATTTTTTACAAGCTGCATGTTGAGAGTATATATGGGATAGCCTGAAAGTTGCCACATCACACGTAATGGCCTAATCTAACTCCTTTCAATCCACTGTCCTGGTCGACAGATGTGTCTATTGCTCGTTATAATCGTCACTGCCTGTGTGCATCATATAGGTGAATCAGTTCCAGTTTTCCATCGTCTGGACTCTGGAATCAAGTCTTTGAGAGGCACAATGTCTTGTGCAGCGCGATATGTGTGTCGAAACTCCTCGAACTCGGTTTGCTGTACTTGTGGGTGTAGGTTAGGGTGCCAATGAAAAACAAAGTTTGCAAATTTTTAGGTCTCACCCCTTAGTCTTGTTCCTTTAGCTATTAAACTGAAATACAGAAAGTTTTGTAGCAATCACATAACATTTACTGGTGGCACAAGACCTGTAAAGTTTTCAAACTCTGCAATATGCTTTTAAATAAGCTGCTATGTACACATGCAATGTTCCTCGTTGTTTCATTGTTAAATAAATGTTACTGGCTGCACAGTTTTTGAACGAGTAAATTTTGGGGGTTCTGGAAACTGCTGGTGATGGCTTTCAACCACCTGAAGCAGATATTGCTTCTGCACCTACTGGTTTCTAACAGTGGAATTGAATGTATGTATTAGTGCGACGCCCCGTTCGCCTGTGTCGTTTACCACCTTCAGCTTTTTACCCTGCACTGGGATTAATGATATTTATTGGCTTGTTGTTTTCATTTGTTTTCTTTACCACAGGATTTTTCACATCACTATCTTCAACTTCAGTTGTACTGGTCCCATTGCTGTCTGTATTGCTATCTGGAATTTCAACAGAACTCTAACCTAGCGATACCCTACGCTCTTGTTCTCTTTTCCTTCTGTGTTCGGTTAGCAGTTTTCTCTTACAACGTCGCTCTTCGACCTTCGCCAACTTCAAGTCAACTGGTCGCAGACTCCTAAGTCTTCCTTTCTACCTCTGTGCTAGTTAAAATTCCAGGTCTTCCTGTATTTTTATCAAATGCAATGTTCTACATGCGCGACATCAAATAAATCGTCAAGAACAGATGTGAATTCATCTTCCTTGTGCTGCTGCGTTTCTGTTCTTCGGGAAGAAGCTTTCTTCAGACCTTGCTACTTGTGATGTTGTTGCTTAATTTTGATTATTATATGGTATTGCTGTCGTGTCGGAATGCGTGATTTATCCCCCAAACTGGCTGATCTCCTTGGCAGTGGCGGCAGCACTCTCCTGAACTGTTTTGTTCTCCACTGTATGCAGATCAGAAAAACGACTTAACACTTCTTGTCGACTGGAAGGCAGCTTAGAACCGGCAATGGCCTCAGACAGACCTCCTATAAGGCTAAGCCATACATGATGTATATTTTTTAATGTCTGCCAACTAGACTAAGCCATTATAAGACAAGAGACCTGTTACATAGTAATACAAACATAACAATAATATTTTCTGCATACAATGGAACCGAGTTTATAGTTCTGTCATAGATTGACAACTAGGAGAGGATGATAGCAATCTCATAGTATCACTCACATAAAAATATTCGAAATAATGTAATCAATGCTAATAATAGAACAATCAAATTTGCATTGATTTTCTGTTAAACATTATGTGGTAACCATGGGCGTCCGCAGGGGGCGCAAGGGGGCGCATGTGCGCCCCCCTGGATTTTGCGCATATTTGCAGAGACATTTTGATTATTTGTATATTATTATTACAACATGATTTTCAACGTGATTATCGGAAAACACTAAATTCTTTAGGTAGTTATTTAAAATTAACACAGAAAGCGTAAGATTAATTAGTAAGATTGTAGTGTACCGACCGTTAAAATATGGTACTCTACAATTGGGACCTAGGCTATATCTTTGCTTAGGCGTATTTTAAAAATATTATCGTAGGCCTATAGAGTTCTCTTTTGGTAATATGGAAATTCATATTGTAAACCCCGAGACGGCGAAATTCCTTCAGTCGTATCGCGGCTAATTGGTATCGTATTCCTTGTGTTGTTTTAACCGATCGCTTGCGAGATAACAGTTCCGGCTGGTGAACCTCGATCGTAGTCAGGACGTTGTATATATGTGTATGATATATGCACCCTTTTATATATAAAATGTATATAGGCGTATAAACATATATAATTGAGTCATATTGACACTTGCTGGAGCGACTAAGTAATCAGCTTCATACCTTAGGCTTAGACAGTTAGATGCCATCTAACGTTCTGCCAGACTTTTAAACATACCCCGCTAGCTTCGGAACCAGTCCCAAGCCTGGATGAAGGAGGAATGCGAATCTATTGATCTTTGTTGTCGCACGGGTCGTTAAACTGAAATTTCTACTACTACGCTTTGTGAGTCAGTCGGATAGTATCACAGGAACGGATTAGGTGAACACTTCTGAGTAGGACAATTTCGTAGGAACTGTGAGGGTCGACTGCGTTGAGGGTCGAAGAAACTTGGTAGTTAACGGAACAGAAATTTCAGACAACTAAAAAAACGGATTCATAGATATATAGAGTGATAAATCAGTTTGGACAAGAGCCCAGACTATTGCAATTGTTATTTCAAGAATAAGGTCAGATTTCAGTCATATAAAATTTAATTAGGCTATCATAATAGTTTGGCAATGAATGTCTATGAATTTTTTTCTCATGTTGGGATCCGCGCCAGAGGATCGAGAGGTAGGCTAGCGCTCGCGCGCGCGCCAGTACCGATAGAGCGAGTGTCGAAGGTGGAGTGATCGGTTGCTCTCGACACCCTATTTACTCCCTGCGACTATATATAAAAGTTTGCGCCCCCCTAGAAAAATTCCTGCGGACGCCCATGGTGGTAACCAATAGTAAATAAGAATAAAAACACTAACGAGTGGATTCAAAAGTTATTCTGTTCACAGTACATTTTAGTCATTAAATTTTAATTTTTCCTGCGTGATGTCATAGCATCGAGACTGAATATTAAACACAGATATGATATAGTATAGATATAAAGCACGGAAATAATCAAAATTCCTGAGTAATCCACATAGTTAAAAAGTTTTCAATGACAGAGCAGAACAATATGCCAGAAATTCACTAGCATTACGACACATTATCATTACTTAGCCTTCAGGAGCATTGTGCCACCTCTAAATATTTAAATATTTGGTTCATTTTTTCCCTGAATAACGTCCATATATAAAGGAACATTTTTAGAGGGTGAGACCACAGAAAATCAAAACTTAAATTTTTCATGTATACGTTTCATTGGCACCCTAGTGTAGGTCGTAGAAGTTATGCAGGCTAGCCATACTGTCTGTCGGTACTTAAACACCAATACGATAGTGGTCTGTGTGCTATACACTGAGCACCATATTTACTGTCTATTTCTGAGTTTCTCGTAAAGAAATGCAAGCACATGTGCACAATCCCCCGAAGTCTAATCGCTTGAGTAGTCCGTGAGCAGACGTTTTATGTACCCGTACTATAAATTTCTTTCGCCCCCCCTGAAAAGGCTATGAAGATTTCTGCTTCATTCCCCCATAGGATGGATGCCCCTGCACGCATGCAGGACACCCTCTCGATCGAATCTACGCATGTAACGCATCTCAGAAACGTTTCTACTCCAGTGTGGCCATTATACCTCCACGGTCATGAGCACGAAGAACGCCACGGTTTTAAGCCATTCTGTTGCTGATTCCGCCAGGCTCCCAATCGGATCCGCAGATCGTCAGACGGCTCAATGGATCTGGCAGTGAACAGATCTGTGAGAAGTTTTCGGTTACGCACACCTGGACGTATGGCTGCATAATAGCCTGCATTACATACTTATCTCGAGAATTACCCATGGACCACTTCTGAAACTGACCGTACTCCGACTGCTGTATTCGCTGACTTCTACACGTCCATGGAGACAGCCTTGGACCCAGTGGCGTTAATCATGGGGGGACAGAGGGGGCTGTCCCCCAAAGTTTTGACTTAAGCCCTTCTGTCCCCCAAACAATCCGGTCCTAGTAGAATCTCCCCTCCCCCAAAGTTATGTATATTTTTGCCTATGCTTGGACAGCTTTTCCCCTCAGTCAGGTCACTGTATACGTGACAAAGACCCGCCAATCCATATATGACTCCTTATACTAAATATCTTCTTCGAAAGAGATGTAAGCTTCTTAGAAAACATCGATTTGAAAAGGCGACAACCATCGCTGCCAGAATAAACAAAGCCATCTCCCGCTGCGTCCCGCAAAAAGTCGGAATCTTTTGTGGGTTTGGAGCGAGGTCCGCAGTCTGAGGGATGGTGACCACCCGAACATGGTCAGTGCCAACATCAGGTCTATATCACGGCATCGTCGCCCAACCACCACTACATGAACATCTCCACTGATCCTCATTATGTTCCACCTCCCCTTAAACAAACTGTTGTGCAGGCCCATGCTGTAAATTTTGATCTATATGACATTTATAGAGCGACTCCACCGGCCCTGATGGCATACCCTCCTGGCTAATATCAGCCATGGCGCATCTCTTAGCTCAGTCTGTTACGACTCTGTTTGTATGCTCTCTTACCATGCAATTCTTATGTCCCTTTACAGTGGCGCCTTCGTATGATCACCCCCATACGGGGCCATACCCAAGATTTCCCGTCCTCTTAAAGAAGCTGATTTTAGACCCATCTCTGTCACTTCCACCCTCTCACGCATCTTAGAGAAAATGGTTGTACTATATGTATACTTTTACCCCTTTTTAACTCAACCGTGCTCTAACAGAATCTTTACGGACCAATTCGCTTTCCACCCTTCCGGATCCACATCTGCTGCACTGATATCCATAACCCATGAACTTCAATCGATGCTCGATTCTGAGCCCTACGTTAGGTTCCTGCTGTCCCTTGATTTTAGTAAGGCTTTCGATACGGTTAGACACAAACACCTAGCTGATCAACTATAGCAGCCATTTCTAGCTTTAAACCTAAATACAGTGGAAACCGTCTCCCTCAATATGCCGACGATAGCTACTTGCTAGTCCCTGCTTCCTGCCTTGACAACACTCTTTCTGAACTTGACCATAATATTATCTTTAAGTGGGCATCGATTAGCAATCTTAAATTAACTCATGCTAAGACCAGAGAAATGGTTGTCAAACGACCGAGGTCCAAACCTATTGCCCTCCCTCCCTCATCCCTGGCATCGAGCGGGTCCAGGAGATGGTTATTTTGGGTGTCACCATCTCTGATTGGATTTGCTTTGGGGCACATGTACACATTGACAAAATATGCAGCAAAGCCCGCCAATCCATGTTCGCGCTACATGTTTTGGTCGCCCATGCACTGTCTCCACGGTCAACATCTCTTTGACGTTGTTAGAGCTACTACCCTCGCACCGCTACTTTATGCCTCCTCTGTTTGGTGGGGATTTGCCACTGTAGGGGAACGTAAACGCCTTAACGGTATTCTGAGAAAACTGACCCGTTCAGGCTTCCTCCCTGCCGATTTTCCAAGTTTTGACAAACTGTTCTAGAGCTGATTCTACTCTTTTCCGTTCAATTCTCTTAAACCCTTGCCACGTCCTTCACGACCTCCTCCCTCCCCGTAAGGTCACTCCATACAATACGCGACATAGGCCACATGATCTCATCCTACATAGAATTGATGCCTTTCCAAAAATAAGCTTTATTATGAGAGTCTTGTATGACTTTCATAAATGTTTGTATTATTTATTGCTTCTGTAACCTATACTGTGCGTTTGCTGGTAGTCAAATAAAGAATATTCTTACTTACTTACTTACTTACTATTTGGATGAACTATTTTTGTTCTGTTTGCCTCGACGAGAGCTATATTGTTCTATTTGGGTGATTCTTTCACCTGTTTGCTCGGGCCGATAAGAGCTGCATTCGAGAAGACACCGAACTTAAAGGTCGTGTAAGCTTTATCTTTTAGTTTAGAATCACCCAGATAGAACAATATTTGGCTGAGTTATGGCCTTTTTCATAGAATTTGACCTTTTTGTCCTATAGAAATAGCATTGGGATCTGTTAGATTTTTGTGTCATAGTTCTTAGAGAAAGTAGCCCTTATCGCCCCAAGCAAACAGGCAAAAGAATAATGAATAAAATACAGCCCGTAAAAACAAAGTTTTTTACTATATCCATCTAGTATCCTATAACGTGTACTCTGAAAATAGTCCGCGTTCATTTTGCAACATAGCATGCGTTTAATGAGGCAGCGCACCCGTGTCTGTTGCGGCCAATGGCAACGCTGGCCAATGGCAACGCTGCGTTTCGGAAAAGGGGATTCCCCGATTCGAAAAGTTGAGTCCCCGATTCTATAAGCTAGCCTTTTTTGGGGAGCTGAAATTTTGATAGAATGAAGTGTCTGCGAGGGGCGAGTCTATCTGCCAAGTTTCATGACGATTGAATGATTGTAAGTGATCGAATTAGTCGTCGCAAGATTTGACTTTTTAGCCTGTGGCTCAAGCAATCAATCAAGATTCCCGCAAGTTAAACTAGATGGATAATAAAATACAGCCCGTAAAAACAAAGTTTTTACTATATCCATCTACTATCCTATAATGCGTCTTATGAAGCAGTTACCTCTACAAATATATAGTCCGCGTTCATTTTACGACTGCGGCCAATCACAACGCTGGCCAATCACAACGCTCCGTATCGGAAGGGATTCCCCGATTCGAAAAGTTTAGTCCCCGATTCTATAAGCTAGCCTTTTTTGGGGAGCTGAAATTTTGATAGAATGAAGTGTGTGCGAGGGCGAGTCTATATGCCAAGTTTCACGACGATTGAATGATTGTAAGTGATCGAACTAGTCGTCGCAAGATTTGACTTTTTAGCCTGTGGCTCAATCAAGCAAGCAAGCAAGATTCCCGCAAGTTAAACTAGATGGATAATAAAAAGAACCAATAGTAAAAACAACAATTTTTTTACTATATCCATCTAGTATCCTATAATCCGTCATATTAAGCAGTTACCTCTACAAATATATAGCATTTTACAACATAGCGTCCGTTTAATCAAGCACCGCACCCGTTTCTGTTGCAGCCAATGGCAACGCTGGCCAATCACAACGCTGCGTGTCGGAAAATAGGATTCCCGATTCGAAAAGTTGAGTCCCCGATTCTATAAGCTAGCCTTTTTGGGGGGCTGAAATTTTGATAGAATGAAGTGTGTGCGAGGGCGAGTCTGTCTGCCAAGTTTCACGACGATTGAATGATTGTAAGTGATCGAACTAGTCGTCGCAAGATTTGACTTTTTAGCCTGTGGCTCAAGCAAGCAAGCAAGCAAGCAAGCAATCAATCAAGATTCCCGCAAGTTAAAGTAGATGGATAAAAATATAACAATATTTGGCTGAGCTCTATGGCCATTTCCTCTGATTTTCTACTGAAATTGACCTTTTCACCTTAAAATAACCTTGGATCGTCTTACAGTTAGTAGCTGTTGTTTCTTATCACAGGTAGCCTTACCAAGTTGAGAAGCAAAAGAAAGAATTAGTCGATTTCAAGAATTATTGGCTAAGATCTGGCCATATTTCTCTAATTTTGCGAGGTTTCATTTTTTCTGACCTTGAAATGACCTTGAATGACCCAGAATTTAGTGTCAATATTTTCTCCACATATAGCTCTCGGCGAGACAAATAGAACAAAAAGTTCATGCAAATCGGACTCTTCTTTCACTTGTCATGGCAAGCAGTGTAAATTGCGAATGGCATGGAGAGGCTGAGAATGGAGATAGGGCGGCAAGAACTATATAGATGCACGCGTGATCTGAAAGAGTAAGTGAATTAAAGCACAGTCCCTGGAAATATTTAAATTTGCAGCACTTCATTGGATTCATTGGATTCTCATTTGAACGTGTATTTCATGACTTTGCCACCGCTCGACATAACTCAGAGTCATCAAGATCAAGCAAAATTTGGCCTAACTATTGCCAATAAATTTTCTCTTAAGTTTGACATTTTGACCTTGAAAGATCCTTGGATTATGTTAGCCTTCTAGTTCTTTGTCTCCTCTGATGCAGCTTTTATTGGTCCGATCAAATAGGTAAAAGAATAACCCAAATAGAATAATATTTAGCTGAATTGTGGCCTTTTCCCGTGAGTTTGACATTTTGACCTTGATTTTTGGTGTTTTACATAAGAATGCTTATTAATTTCAGAGGGCTCCTACTTTGACATTATTTAGTAGACCCCAACGGATTTTCATGCCAAATTTGGTGCTTTTATCCGCCAGGTATAACGACAATTTCACTAAGCCACATCACTAACAATATTTAGTTCAAGAAAAATTAATGCACTACGTGGACGTTTCCCACAGAATTTATAGTGTAAACTTTCCTCGCCGGTAGAGGGCAGAAGACAAAAGGCAAAATCAAAAATATTTTGGACACTATATACTTACTCTAACATACTGACAACTTTCCATCGCTATTAGAAAACGTTTACTGAAAATAATTTTTTTTCTATAGACTTTCACTCCACCCTACTGTGCAGCTGTTGATGGAACAAGATCATCGTTGACTTGAAAGGACTGCTCGACTGCTGAGTCGGCTGATGTTCCACCTCTTGTTGTGGCTTTATAATTGTTTGATGACCCAAAACTGTCTTCATAGAACTTACACATCTTTTCAATTTCAGTTTCCATCGTAAGGTCGTAGGTGGAACATGAAAATCTTTGGCAACTTTCTTTTCTCAACGATACATCTATCTAGCCTTCGAGGAACAACAGATGCAAACGCTCCTGGAAGACCAGTTCGCCTTTAGACCGACAGATTCAACGACGTCGGCGCTAGTATATACCTGCTGCACCAGGTCACAGAGCTGCTTCAGACGAATGCCTACGTTGCCATCATCTCACTGGACCTGTCAAAAGCCTTTGACTCGGTCAGGCACTCTACCCTCGCGAAAAAGATAGCCACCCTTGACATTCCAGATCACATTTGCAATTGGGTGGTTAATTTTTAGGATAGAAAACACGTAACAAAGTTCCAGAGTCGGCTTTCGGCGGTTAGGTCCTTCAGTGCGAGCGTGGTCCAGGGATCGGAAATTGGACCGTCGTCATTCATTGCCAGCGCTTCGAACCTCCATCCGGTACACCTGTCCAGCAAAATGGCGAAGTACGCCGATGACACATATCTACTCATCAGAGCCTCAATGAGACATAAGGTTGGCGATGAGATGGAGAGAGTGTCATCTTGGGCTTGCAGCAACAATCTTCGGCTCAACCATGCAGTCAAAATCCAGGGAGATGCTGGTCGTTCGTCGCGGCTGCGTTGACCCACCTCAGCCGCTTCCAGGAATAAAACGAGTGACCTCCTTGAACATCTTAGGAGTTACCATCACTGAAGATCTTCGGGCATCCTCTCATGTTAGTGAAATTCTGGGGTCATGCTCAGGTTCTCTCTATGCCTTGAGAGTGCTAAGGGCCCACGGTCTACCTACTCGGGCCCTCCATATGGTCGCTGGAGCGACTACGGTCTCGAGGCTCCTGTACGCGGCTCCGGCGTGGTGGGGATATGCCACAGCCGACTATATCGGGCCCGTGTGGAACGATTCCTTGCTCGACTGCGAAGATCGGGTTACCTCCCGGAGGACTCACGAGGAGCTGCTGAGATGGTGTGATGCTGAGGACAAACTGCTACAATCGGTTATGCGATCCAAGACTCATGTGCTGCGATTGGTCTTTCCTCCTACTAATATCCGTCATCATGATCTTCGATCGAGACCACATGACTTTCAATTGCCGCCCAAAGATGACAGAAATTTCGTCCAGAGGTTATTTTCGTCCAGAGGCTATTATAGGTGTCTAATGCTGCCCCGATGACTATGTTGCCCTCTGCTTGAACAGTGATTCAAATTGATTAATTTTGCTAATTTATAACTGGTATTACTGTTTCGGTAATATATAGGTTGCGGTGTGCCAAGTGCCAACCCAGTGTTTCTTCACTAAACGAATATTATTATTGTTGGACATTCGTGGACGCATGGTGCACCTTCAACGGCAGCAACAGCAATACCTGCATCTTCTTCTGACCATTGTGCTCGCAAATTCTTTGTCTTGTACTGTATAGCAGTCTAACCATTTCTCTCTATAAAAATAAAACCTTGTTACTATCGGGCTAGGCACAAGTTTTGTTGATAAGTCTAATAATAAAAATGAAATAGGACTATATATTCCTAAAACTTAGGTAATCATAACGGGGCAATATGGACACTGGCCATATTACCCAGGCTATAGTAGTGGCCATGTAGCCCCAATTGAGTAGCAGTAACAATGTTGTGAAATTGGCGGTCTGCCAATTGCCATGTGCAAGTGCAACGCAATTCATAAAAACAATTTTTCGAAGCCAGATGCAATAGCAAATCAATGGAATTTTTCAGAAAATTTCATCCAAAAAATCATTGTGAACAAATTATAAGTTATACTCACCATGCATTTCCTTTAAGGAAATATGTCAAATATTGGAAAAATTCGAGGAAAATTCCAAACTCAACGAGTTATCTTCTCGCTATGATTACGAAATTCACCGGAAACAGCATAAGAATGACAGTGCACTAGAATTACCATAAAATATTTACCTAGAATGACGGGGTGACCATAAAACCTGGAGGGCCATATTACCCCGGGCGACCCTATGTAAGTTATAGGCATAAACATTTTGTTGTGCATCACACAAGCGGTCACATATAGACATGCCTAGATTTTCTTGTATTTAATGCATGTTTGATCTCAAATCCTGCAACTTTATTGAATATAGTAATTACGTTAGTTATTTGGGGTTCACTGCATTGCTCCGAAAATCAAAGCTCCGAAATTCATAGCTCCGAAAGTTAACTGTTGAGAAATCAAAGCTACGAAAAGTCAAAGCTACGAAAAGTCAAAGCTCCGAAAAGTCACAGCTCCGAAAATGAAACCTCCGAAAATCAAACTTCCGAAAATTGCTGAGGACACTTGACCAAGAATCAAAGAGGGCTAGCTTTGTTTGACCTAGCTTTGTCCTGTGTGTTTAGTGAATGCAGCCGATACAGTGATAATTCCGTGTGGGCATTGTGGTTGCATAAATTACTTGCGCCGTGGGATGGGTGAGCCAGGAGTATAGCTGCTCCACCTGGAGGGCTACGTTGCCCTGTGTGTCGTTCAATCATCGGAGACCTTGTCAAACTACATTTTGCTGCATAACGGGCACATTTAGGATTTATGTATAACAATAGTGACAGTCTTGTGTTCTTCTGACATTCTTGTTGAATATTGTAAGAGCCAATATAATAATATTAATATTATATTCCAGAGAACTTATATAACATTATTCTTAATATTACACTATTGTATCCAAAGTTTTATTGTGTCCGTCAGTTTATATTTTTTTATAATCATAAAATTTAAAGTTTAAATGAGCTTTTACATTTTTGAGCTTTGCATTTTTCTAATCTTGTGACTTTCGGAAATGTGATTTTCGGAGCTTTCATTTTCGAAACAAGTGATTTTCGGAACTATGAAGTATATAATCTTTTGAATTTCGGAAATGTGATTTTCGGAGCTTTGATTTTCGGAGCTTTCATTTTCGAAACTGTGATTTTCGGAACTATGAAGTATACCCGTTATTTGAACATTTATAATAAAATTAATCGATAGTAAATTAAACAAGAACATTACCAGTATGACAGTTATTCCATGCTGCGATTATAGCAACAAGTAAAAAATGAATTTGTGTTATATATATATATGTATATATATATAAAATGTATTTATGTATTACTGTTGGATCTGATCGACCGATCGACTGACCGCTGCACACACGAACGAACCAACGACCGAACGAACGAACAAATATATAATTATGTAGGTCTATATTTATATATATATATATATGATGGAATAAAGAACCTGACAGACGAACTTACCTTCTTACTGACTGATTTACTGGCGGTGAGCTGACTGATTGACTGATTGGATGGAACCTAGTTTCTTACTAACTTACCTTACATAGTGCTTGTGACTGAAGATGTACAATAAGTAACAGACTGACAAACAGACAGACAGAAGGACAAGAGTATTAATGGTACATGCATGTATACGTATGTTTGTATATATATATATATATATATATATATATATATATATATATATATATATATATACTCCAGCCGATATGCCACAGATGATGATAATAATAATAATAATAATAATAATAATAATAATAATAATAATAATAATAATAATAATAATAATAATAATAATAATAATAAGAATAATAATAATAATAATAATAATAATAATAATAATAATAATAATAATAATAATAATAATAATAATAGTAATAATAATAATAATAATAATAATAATAATAATAATAATAATAATAATAGTAATAATAATAGTAATAATAATAACAACAATAATAATAATAATAACAACAATAATAATAATTATTATTATTATTATTTTTATTATTATAATATTTATTCTTTAATGAAGCGCCTGACAAAAGCACTGCGCTGTACATGTACATGCTATAACGATTAAACAATACACAAGAACATAAATTACAGAAGGCATAAATCAACAAAGTAGGCAGCCATGCAAGGCGCAAGCTAATTGTATTTCTGCTGCCACCTAGGGAATGAAGGCTTGAGCTCAACCCAGGGGGCCTTACTGGAATCGAACTGGGTCCATGAAAACTTCAGGCAACAGTGTTATATTTTATACTCTCCCACTCCCCGATGCAAACAGATCTAATGCATTCAATTAGATCTGTTTGCATCGTGTTTAGCTTGGTATATGCAGATCCTTTACAAATGCACGTCTGTAAACTATATACAATGGAAAAAATATTATAGACTATTATGATTTATGCCTGCTTGACATATTACAGCATGAGACCTATAATTATAGAAATCTGATCTAGCCTATATCAATTGTATGGCAACTTCATAGGCCACAGGCCGAAGCTCATTATAATAGCCGGCCACACAGCGCGACTTTAACTCATGCAGGTGTGCGCATGCATGCTATTTCTGTCTGCATAGGCCTATATAAATGTATTCAAGGCGTGGTTTGCTGCATGTTGGATTGGGAGAACACCCACCGTCTGTATGCACTATGCATGGAGCGTATATATAATCCAGGACAATATGGTGGCCTATACCTCCCATGTATACGCATTGAATGAATGGTCAGTGTCAGCCAGAAGAAAACTCCCATCTCCTCTTTACAAATAACATACTCTATCATAATGCTATCATAAACACATTGCATTTCATTTATTCGATATCACGTATACCTATACACATGAAAACTAAAGCTGTCAGTGGATAATTTATTTTGATATTTTCCGTATACTTACAGCATACACCCTGCTCTTTATACCATAATCGATATACGCAATTATATTATAAATATGAGCCAAAACATTATATATATATATATTTGTATTGACATTAATTGATTGAAGATCTGATCTTGTATGTCTTTACGTTACATGCTGCAATTATGTAAAGATATATAAAAGCGTCTTATTTCACGAATATATTTTATGGCTATATATATATAGGCCTATACATAGAACTACACTGTGAACAGTGAATATATATTTTGAGTTTTTGGACCTACATGTATAGATTTCGTCTGAACAGTCTGTGATGAATAAATGAGAACCCTTCAGTGCCTGGGTTATAGGCATGCTTAAACATTCAGCAAGAAACGTTGTAAACGATAGTTAAAAATCACAAACACAGGTATACATAATTATATACAGGCCTAATTATATCTCTCTGAAATACACAATTTAACTTAAAATATAATATATAGCTATATATATTTTATATTATAAAGTATATATGCCTACATGCATGCACTTGCGACGTGTATCCACTCATGCTGTGGTAAGTGGTAGGCCTATCTCCCCCCCCCGACATGCAACGACAGAAGTACAACAGGATCTTGTTAGGCCTTGGCGCATATGCATTAATTGTTCTATTGTTATGGGTGCAATTATAATTGATGGTCGCCCTCTTGTGTACAGTATCGAATTGTTAGATCGATTCAGCATCTCTCTCGTGCCTTCTGCTGCTGCTGCTGCTGCTGCTAATGATAATAATAATAATAATAATAATAATAACAATAACAATAATAACAATTCCGTGTCGACATATAATAGGGCCTATACAATCCAGATAGATGACCACCATGATTAAGTGCAGTACTTAAAAATCGAATTCCATCAATTCTATTTTTCAGATGTAGAGAAGTTCTCAGATTCATTAACGTGTTATAATAACAATCGCTTCAGAAATGGCATGCATGGGAATAATGCGTGATCGGCCACTATACGACGTGCGTATAGACTTGTCAGTTTCTACAGCTGTTTAGAACAGTATACACAGGCTTAACACATTCGGCCTACATGCAGAGGCGAAAACCTGCACGTAACTTTGGGGGGAGGGCAGAATATTTCGTGGGCTGGATTTTTGTAATTTTTGGGGGCAGAAAGTACCCAGTCAATACTTTGGGGGACGTCCCCCTCTGTCCCCCATGATTTACGCCACTGCCTATACATGTCGAATATATAGCCTATATAATTATAGGCCTACATGAAATTTTTGCATAATATTCATTTAATTCATGTCGAGCACTTGTTATAGCGCCCCTTCAAGATTTCTACTCAGAGGCGCTCCCGACTACAGCGCGGACACTGAATCGGAGTTTCACGCCGTAGCGCATGAGCAATTGCGAGTGAAGGACTTGCCCAGGGTCCATACGCGGCGGCTTGAGGTGGATTCGAACCCGCAACCCTCCGGCTGCAAGGCACCGAACATACCCCTACACCACCACGCCCCACAAATATTGAAATGGATGAATTCAGATGTAGGCCTATTTATAGGCCTCGTATTTTATAAGTATCCATATTGTGCAGTTGAAGCACGATATCTAACCGATCTTAGTAACTGCACGCAGAGATGTCATGGCTTCAGCATCTGAAGGTGAACTACGTGTTACCAATCAAGATTGGGTCTTTTACATCATCAAGGATTCGATTAAATTGCAGTTACTTTGTATTCAGTCAATTATATATGTCTACAGGTATATAGCTCCAGCTATAAAGTCCAAAGTTCTCCAACAGTCAAGAATCTGAAGGAAAATCGTGATAGAAGTTGTTTCATATAAGGCTATAAGTAGTGTTTTTTGAAGAAAAAAGGTTCCGAAATTGATCAAATTAAGAACAATATGGACGTCATTGGAAGGGTTCCGAGGGGCTAAACCTGAACCTCTTATTTTAAAACATAAATAAATATAAATAAACATTAAGTTATAGTAACTAAATAATTTTTATTAAAAATTTAAGTTAACTAAATTATTTTTAATAGCTGAAGAAAGTTCCCGAAACGCCATTAATTCCGTAGCGTTCTGTCTGAAGAAACATTGCATAAGAAGAATAAATGTCACTGACTCGCTTTAAATCGTCTAAATCGTCGCTTTAGGCCCTGCCAGCAGTGTTATTTAAGTTTCAGTTTACTTTTCAGTTTCACTTTCAGTTTTAGTTGTGTTTTAACTTTCAAGTTTAGTTTTAGTTTTAGTTTTCAAATCTTTTCAGTTTTAGTTTTAGTTTCAGTTTTCAGAACTTTTCAGTTTTAATTTAGTTCTGTAAACATTCAACAGAGGCAATTAAATGTCATTTTCTATTAATGACATTCATTTCAATTAACAAGAACAACAGATCTTATCAAATTCATGCTTTCGTGCCATTGAGCTGCAGTTTGAAGCACACGTCGCTAACTATTTCAGACATGTTCGCCACTCAGTTTGTGCACCAAACAGAAAAAATTAATTCAGTTTTCAACTTTCAAGTTTAGTTTTAGTTCTAGTTTTGTACTTTTCAGTTTAGTTTTAGTTGCAGTTTTCATAACTTTTCAGTTTTAGTTTTAGTTTCAGTTAACTGAAATAGAACTTTTCAGTTAATACTAATGTTACTTTCAGTTTTAGTTAACTTAAATAACACTGCCTGCCAGTCTGCCACTGCCAGCTCTGTTCCTGCTGATGGTTTGCAATGCACGACGTCACGAAGTATCTAACCTTATCTCCATGGTATAGCCAGGGGCGGATCCAGGATTTCTGGTTAGGGGGGCGTAAATACTACTAATCCAATCCCGTAAATATATATATATATATATATATATATATATATATATATATATATATGAAATTAGATCACGCAAAACTATAATGATCCTTTTTATAGAAAATGTTATGGAACTTTAAAAAATATATAGTTTCTCATATAAAACAACTGGTCTCCACTGAAGGTTAACAGTGAAACGATTATAAATCAGTTATCGGTTTTGATCATGCAACCCTTGATCCAAAAAGAAAATAATTAAGTGTCACATGCCAGTGGATTAAGCAGTGTCATTCTCCTTGGATGCTTTCTGGCGTAGGCATTGATAATGTCATCAATGTCTAACTTGATGTCCTTGTGGACAAACAATAAAATGAGTGCATTAAATCTGTCCTCGTTCATTGTACTTCGGAAACACGACTTCACAAATCGCAGACTAGAATTTGCTCGTTCAACACTGCAAGCCGTGACAGAAGTGAGCAGCAAAATGTGAATTATTGTGGTAATATTTGGATACATAATACGACAGGAGCGGCTGTCAGCGAGGGTGTCCGACAGGGTGCTTGGTGTGCTGTCAGCGTTTCTCCACATCTGCTGCCAAAGCTTTAACTCTTGATGAAACGAATCCGGCGAAGGCAGGTCATCATGATAGTAATGAAGTATACCATCAGCAGTGAGTGCGTCGATGTTTGAAACATTAGATGGAATGAGACTTAGACCACGAATTGCTTGTTTCGCAAGATCTCCAAATCGTAGGCTAAACTGCTGAAGTAGACTGTCCAGAAATGGAAGATAAATGTTTCGTTTGAAATGTTCATCTGGCGTTGCAGCGGGTGTGTTGCTTCGGTGAATCTGTTTTGAGCATATTCTTGGTGCAGTAATTGGTCCAGCGCCAGCTGTCTCTGCCATTTTAGTAGCTTTCTGGAAAACATGCTCCCATTCGCTGTCATCCTGTCGGGCATTGTTTAGTGCTGCTCTAACACTCGTCACCATTTCATATCCTTGGATCACGTCTAAAGTTGAGCCTTGCAACTTTGCGCTGAGTCCTTTGACGTAGCCAAAGAAATGGCGAACGATATGAAAGCTTACGATAAATGCATGATCTGTAATGCTACTTCAAACATCCTATTCCCATATTGCAGTTATATTAGTTTTAGGTCAGTTTAGTTTGAGAACATTTGCTGCAGGTTTAGGGGGCGTACGCCGGCTCCGCCCCTCTAAATCCGCGCCTGATAGCACTATTTTCTTGATGGAGTTCGCAGACTTCGGAAGATTACGAAACTCATTTGTCTATATCAATATCCTGCACGTGTCCTCTGAAGGTTCTAATGTAGCAAAAACTCTAACAAGCAGTCATCCTGGCGATGGGTACTGCGAGCATGTTGTCATTTGCTTTCAGAAGAATTATTAATCATCGTTACATTCATTACTGTGTAACCCAATTTGGCAGAACCTGAACTTACTTAAAGCCCAAGGTTTTAGGTTTGGCGGTTTCCCTCGTAGAATGAAGTGACCAACGACTGTAGGCGGTTCAAGTAAGCATCTGTCGGCCAATGGGCGTTGATTTCATTTTGGTTGACACATCTTACAAGCATAGGCTGCTGAATTTAATTGTATGCATAGCCTAGGCAACATCGTCCGCTTTGTGGAATGGAGAGGAGGCGCAGGGACGGTCGGTCGATCGGTGGTAGCCCCCACCCTAGGCCCTTCACCCTCCCTCTGGCCCTCTAGCGGTCGGACGGATGGATGGAGATGCATCGCTAGGGCAGACTAGACCCGACAGGGCATACCCCGTACAGGCCCTACCTCGATCAATTGACCACTTGTATATATATAACCGAGCTGTGGGTCGAATAATTTGTGTATACGAAAGCCAGCTAAGCTGGCTAGAGGTCATACCTGTACTTCTAGAATGTATACAAGTTGTTCCAATTATCCAAATTTACCCCCCATCCACTCATATTACTATGGAGTTCATTGCTATGAAGATACTTACAGGGTTGAGAAACAAGTCTGTAGTTTCTATATGCGATTAGATTGCCATGAACAAATACGAACTTACTATTGTGGTAGATGGCGATCAAGAGGAAGCCATACGGGCATTTTTTGCTCACAACAACTGGAATTTTGAAAAAATTGGTAATTATGAAGACGATGTATATATATATATATATATATATATATATATATACTGAAATTGTATAAATTGTTTTGTGTGGTGAACCCTATACAAGTAGGCCCTATTGTTCTTCAGGTAGCGCTATACGTGCGCAAATAAGATTGAAATAAGATTTATAAATATTAAATTAAATTGCATTTATTATCCTTGCAAATATTTAGCTCAAACCATGGTATAGAAATACATAGCTAATAATAACATCAGCAATGTTAGTATAATGACAACTGATGTGAACAGCAGTAACAGCAGTAATGATAATAAATGGCCAATTAAAAATGTAATTATTAAAATTACCATGATTATTATTATTACGATATGTAATAAGACAATAAACATATGCATAACCCAGCTAAGCTGTCGTTCAAGTCAAGTCGAAAGAGCTAATTGTATGTTGATGACATTATAAATATATCTCCAACCAATCGAAACTGCCTTTGTTCCATTTGCAGAGTTGGAACCACCAAAGAAAAGAAAATCTTGTATGGATGCCGCTTCGAAGGAGGTCTTGGTCGCGTCCAATGGAAATAGTACAGAGTCACAAATTGAGGCTCAAAACAGTCATGACATTCAAGTGTCAGCTGATCATTTGCAGCTGCAGGGTGAAAATCATCAATCGGAAGGCGCCTGTCCTGCTTTGCTTTCTCTCTCCGTGCGTGGGTTCTGCATCTCCAGGTTGGCTTGGCGGAGGACAAGCAGCGCATGCAGCTAACAGTCCAATACGAAGAGTAATTTATGGTAAATATTGGAAGATCATTTGCAACTTGGGTGGGTGGACGAGCCCATTATATCTGGCCAAGAAACTAACGGAATCGAACGGTGTACTTCATATGCGGGAAATAATGCCAGATTGCGTAGTGCGAAAAGTGAGATCGTTGTATCCGAATCCAACAGGCACGCCTTACATGGGCCACAAGTGGGAGTAACATTGATACTTTGGATAATTCGCAGGACTTTGCTTAGACAGAGAGATTTTTATTGTACACTTACTTTCTGACATAAAGCAGAATTTTATCGATTGTGAGCTGCTTATGTACACCTGAATGTGGTGTAGCCTTGGTAATAGCATTGGTAGTTATTATTAGACCTAAGCTTATCCACAAGTTCACAACAGCTATGATTCAATGTAACATAACATTCCCCCATTTTCAATTTGTATAGCGCCTCTTGAAGATTCCTACTCAGAGGTGGATTTAATACCTGAATGTGCCCTCAATTGCTCGGCGCCACACGAAAACCACGTTCACGGAGACTAGGTTTTTCATAAGTAACATATGTCAAATCAATTTTGCAATGGCCACAGTCTTGCTTGTCCGTTCAATCTTCTTTTTTTCTTGCTTGGATTAGGACTCTCGTTGCTCGGGCTGTACGGCCACAGAAGTTCATTTTGATACTAGATTGGAGCATATCTTGTTACTGATCGGATGCCCTTCGTGGCATCAACCACATGTTTTCCGCAATGTGGTACCTAGTCTTGGTGATGAACACATGCCCGCTAGTTGCAGAGGGTCATCAGGCTTATTTAAATTGTGGTCATGTGCTCCCATGTCACAAGGCTGTTATTGGATATTTGCAGCTTTTAGTTGTCAAGCAAAATGCCACTCTTTTTCTACAGTGCGGCACATTCACAATCGATAAAATTCTGCTTTCATGTCAGAAAGTAAGTGTACAATAAAAATCTCTCTGTCTAAGCAAAGTCCTGCGAATTATCCAAAGTATCAATGTTACTCCCACTTGTGGCCCATGTAAGGCGTGCCTAAGTGGATTCGGCAATACAACGATCTCACTGTTTCGCACTACGCAATCTGGCATTATTTCCCGCATATGAAGTACACCGTTCGATTCCGTTAGTTTCTTGGCCAGATATAATGGGCTCGTCCACCCACCCAAGTTGCAAATGATCTTCCAATATTTACCATAAATTACTCTTCGTATTGGACTGTTAGCTGCATGCGCTGCTTGTCCTCCGCCAAGCCAACCTGGAGATGCAGAACCCACGCACGGAGAGAGAAAGCAAAGAGGACAGGCGCCTTCCGATTGATGATTTTCACCCTGCAGCTGCAAATGATCAGCTGACACTTGAATGTCATGACTGTTTTGAGCCTCAATTTGTGACTCTGTACTATTTCCATTGGACGCGACCAAGACCTCCTTCGAAGCGGCATCCATACAAGATTTTCTTTTCTTTGGTGGTTCCAACTCTGCAAATGGAACAAAGGCAGTTTCGATTGGTTGGAGATATATTTATAATGTCATCAACATACAATTAGCTCTTTCGACTTGACTTGAACGACAGCTTAGCTGGGTTATGCATATGTATTATTGTCTTATCTACATATCGTAATAATACATAATCATGGTAATTTTAATAATTACATTTTTAATTGGCCATTTATTATCATTACTGCTGTTACTGCTGTTCACATCAGTTGTCATTATACTAACATTGCTGATGTTATTATTACTATGTATTTCTATACCATGGTTTGAGCTAAATATTTGCAAGGATAATAAATGCAATTTAATTTAATATTTATAAATCTTATTTCAATCTTATTTGCGCACGTATAGCGCTACCTGAAGAACAATAGGGCCTACTGTGTATAGGGTTCACCACACAAAACAATTTATACAATTTCAGTATATATATATATATATATATATATATATACGCATCGTCGTTCATAATTACCAATTTTTTCAAAATTCCAGTTGTTGTGAGCAAAAAATGCCCGTATGGCTTCCTCTTGATCGCCATCTACCACAATAGTAAGTTCGTATTTGTTCATGGCAATCTAATCGCATATAGAAACTACAGACTTGTTTCTCAACCCTGTAAGTATCTTCATAGCAATGAACTCCATAGTAATATGAGTGGATGGGGGGTAAATTTGGATAATTGGAACAACTTGTATACATTCTAGAAGTACAGGTATGACCTCTAGCCAGCTTAGCTGGCTTTCGTATACACAAATTATTCGACCCACAGCTCGGTATATATATACAAGTGGTCAATTGATCGAGGTAGGGCCTGTACGGGGTATGCCCTGTCGGGTCTAGCCCTGCCCTAGCGATGCATCTCCATCCATCCGTCCGACAAGCTAGTGGGGCCAGAGGGTGGGTGAAGGGCCTAGGGTGGGGGCTACCACCGATCGACCGACCGTCCCTGCGCCTCCTCTCCATTCCACAAAGC
>JACEVL010001422.1:0-34065 GCA_020284085.1 Aporrectodea caliginosa
ACAGACCGATACCGGTTTGGTGTGACCAAGACAAAGGTCTGACGCAAACCCAAAATTTGTACTCGTTTTAAATAAATGCTTTATCCATTCATAGTCAATTTTGTGATTTTATTATTTTCATCCATCTAATCGAGACGCCATTAAATTTATTTTCCAAAACTCTGGTGTACGTCATAAATAGATTTTATAGCGCTTAAACTTCATGATGAAATCAAAACCAGAGGAGATATGCCAAACTTAATAAAATAATCATCCGAAGTTTCTCAGGGACACACAAGAAATAAAAGTTTTGTCAGAATGACCGTCTCAATTATTTAACCGGAATGGTAACTTGTTAAAGAGAAGCAAGGCTGGCTTGGACCCTGTGCAGAATAGACAATGTCCAGCTTGCAATTCTGTAGCCTACTTGATGCGCTGCGAGACAGGGAGCCAGAGTAGGATGCCATGCATCATGCATGTAGGTCGAAACAGAAGCAAACTGAGGGATTCGCCCAAGTAGTCGTGCTGCAGAGCGTAGAACCCAGCCTAGTCGCGCTATCAATGCAAGGGGCAGACCAACCAGTATAAAGCGGCAGTAGTCCAAGCGGTTGGTGACAAAAGTGTAGACAAGGGTAGCAGCAGCATCCTGGGATAGGGAGCAAGAGATGACCCGTAGCTGACGAAGTTGGTAGTAACAGTAGTGAGCTGATTGATATGCATTGAGAAACCAAGTTCCTCATCCAGTGCAACACCCAAGGCGCTGGAGGAGTAGGCCCTATATGTTATGGTCAACGCAGTCAAAAGCCGAGCTGACATCAATAGCACCAGAGGGGTAAGATAAGAGGCGAAGTAAAAGAGTCTCCGTTTATGATTCTTACGAAAGAATTGATGGGAAGGGAGCAAGCGGACCCAGAGGGACCTCGTGGACCCATGGGCCACCATGAAGGAGCGGTCTCGCAAATAGGAAGTAAGCCAATCAAGGATGTTGCCAGAAAGACCAAAGGAAATCGATAAGTGCTGCAAGAGAATGTCGTGATCGACAGTATCAAATGCAGAGCTTACGTCAAACAGCGCAAGGAGGGTGACCTGGGATCTGTCAATGGCCCCATAAATGTCAGAGAGGAGTCGGACGAGCAAAGTTTCTGTGGAATGGCCCTTTCGGAAACCTGACTGAAAAGTAGGAAGAAGATCATTTTTGCCAAGATAGTGCATAAGCTGTGAAGCAACAATCTTCTCAATTATCTTAGACAAAGATAACATTTGCTATAGGCCTATAATTATTAATTCGTTGGCTCAGCATTATCAAGACCGTCAGCCTGGTATTTGCTGTCAAGTGTTCTGTTACTTCTGTATGTTATTGCGTTGACCTGTTGATCAAAGGTAATAGTCCTCTGTTATGTTAACTCTGATCGTGAACAGATGCTAAATTAAAGACATGTGTTGATTACGCAAAATGCCTATCCAGCCGATGTCATAAGTTCTGAGCTGATGGCGGAGATTGAAGATTGTCGCGCCTTGTTACGCATGCCTGAGAGTTCATGCAGGCCTACTCCGCCCGAGACGCCTACTGAGTTGCTGAGATTCATCACTTCATTTGTCGACCGGGATGTTTTCCCGAACCTAGCTACAGTTTTGCAGATACTGCTTACTATAATTGGCTATTGGTTGCTAGCTGCGATCGTTCATTTTCAAAACTTAAGCTAATTCACACCTATCTACGCAGCACCATGTCTCAAGAGAGGCTTACCAATTTGGCAATACTGTTGATTGACAGAGAAACTGCTGCGCAGATTGACTCTAGCCAAGTTATCGACGACTTTGCGTCTGCAAAAGCGAGACGAGTACAGTTTTAATTTCTGACAGCAATCTGCTAATCCTATAGCAGCGTATAGCTGCACGAGTGCGATGTTACATTGCTTGAACGTTGCACTTTTCAGGCAGGCAGCATGGAAGCAGTCTTTATTAAATAAGTATGATTTATTACTTGTTTTTTCGCGTAATCCACTTACAAATAATAAAACATATTAATGATTTAAATTTATTTCAACTTTAAAGTTTCAAGAAAAATACGTAAGTTGCTAATGCCAAATTGATAAAAGTACTGTAAGTGCACAGTGGCACTTGTATTATAGCAGATCTGCATCATCTGCTGCTGCGCTCTATACTAGGGTACTAATGGCTACGGCTTCTACTAGCTATTATCATGCACAACACAGACAAAATTCCAATAGACTACTATAGACATACCTTACGGGGCGGGGGCGGCACACAGCTGCTTCGCACCACCTTTGAAAAATCCACGCGCCGCCACTGAGTCCATTTGGCATCATATTCTCAAAATTGCGTCGGCTTCTGGGGCTCCGCCCCGACCCCCGATGGGGAGCTTACGACGCTCCCCCAAACCCCTATAGTCGTTATAAGCTATAGGGGCTTCTTGCCCTTCGCGCCTTCGGCGATCACAATTCCACCTCCACCCACTCAGACATTCTAGTAGCTAGGTGACTGTACGTACGTAGGTCCCCCAACTTCTGGACCGTGGTTGCTCCCCTGCTTCAAACCTCCCAGCCCTCCTATCTCCGTCAGTTGTTCACGATCCAGCCACTTCGTCCAACCCGCTCCTCCTCCTTCTCCCTAACACTGCTTCGCCCTTCCGTCACGATGATCACTAAAATTTTCAAATCGCTCCATAGCCATAGCTGTTCCACCTCTTTGGAACAAACTTCCGCCAGCACTGCGACAAATATCTGACCCATCCTACGAAGTCACCAAAACTCCACCTCTCGCTATCTCACCACAGGTCTTTCACTCGAAACTGAAAACACAGCTTTTTGACAAATCCTATCCTGAATCCAACACTTCTCCCTGCCTATACTTCGCCGTCTGAACACCAAACACCATCCACCTTAGCCGCCTGCCTGTATGACTCTCTGGATTTTGACCCCTGCCTATCGATTTTGTTTTGATTGAACGACTGTGAATAAGCTGGTTCCCGCGACTTCGCTTTTGTGGGCGCTGTAGAAGTTCTGAGTTTACGATTACGATTAAAGCGTTACGTTTCGTTCAGCTCCACCCACCCACCTAACGTTTTCAAGGACTTTCCCCACCCACCCTGGAACGTTACGTAATTATGCAATGACCCCTTAGGAGTTTCAGAAAAGAAAAACCTAAAATAAAAGTTATTACGCTAAAGAAATCTTTCTGTTAAGAATGTTAAGTACTCTCTCCGTCCTCGTTCACATAACCGTGATATTCCACATGCTGACGCATTAACCCGATGTGGTTTTATTACGCGTATGTTATTTAATTGATTTTTGTACTGATCTTTCTTTTTACTATTACCTTATTCTCTTATATCCATATATGTCTGTTTTATTGTATTGTATGATATTTTTGACATTTGTGATTTTTGTGATTTGTGATTTAATACTATATCTGATGTTCCCGCAGTGCGTTTGCAGGCGGTTCAATAAAGCACGTACTTACTTACTTACTTATATGATGGCGGCGCAAAATTCGAAGAACAGTCAGTTATTAGGGCATACATGTTTAATATAGTCCAATATTTAGTATTTATCTAATTTCTCATTAATTGTATATTTATTATTCAAATGACTTAACGACTAAATTATAAAATTCAATTGGTATAATATTTTTAAAATTGTTGTTAGGTTATTTATAAGAACATAAACTAATTCAAATACGTAACTAAAATTAATGTTTTACATTGACTCCATAATTTTGTTTCGCAGAGATAACAGATGCCCCAGAGAAGGCAATCCCTAAAGCACGATCAGCGCCGAAGGTATTTTCTGCAGCCTTTCGATTTTTTTAATTATTTGTTGTGTGTTTGCTAATCGGCGTTGGCATTGTCGTCTAGTGTGTGCAATTTCAACATGGCTTTTGCCGCTAAACTGTTGTTTCAGGTTTATTGTGTAGTCAAAATAAGATGTTAAGTTGTAAAATTGTGGGGTGTGGGCCAGGGCTTATTCTAATGTGCAGCTGGACACAAAGTGTGTAGTTGGGAAAGAAATTTGTGCAGTTAAAAATAAGATTTTGTGCAGTTACTTCTTGCAGACCTAATTGTATAAAGCAACAAAAGTAGCTAATAATAATCTTGTGGTAAGAGTATAGATACTTTGAAGGGCAGTGAATTAAGTTTTAAACTTCTCTTGACTGCGTACCTGGCATAAGATACACAAATACAGAAAGAGACAATACAGTGCATATGACACTTCAACAATTAAGTCTTGTTAAAGATCGCTATAAACTTTCATTGCACGAGAGCGCGTTTTGCTACATTCCTAGTCATAGTGCAATGTGAATAAATGAGTTTTTAATTTTGTTTTAAATTGAGCAAGAGATGTGCACTATAGCGAACTGGAGTTGGAAGACTTTTCGGCGAACATTTACTATCGGGGACGCACAGTTTAGGGTAGTATAAAGTATATTTAGGCCTATGCTGCCATCGGCCGGAGCGAACGAGCCTGGTGCGCCGTGATTGGGCGGTTTAATTGGGACGTGGACTATAGTTTAGATGAGTCTTCGCGCCAGTGATGTTACCCTACTCTATGGACCCCACCCCCAATGCAACGGAAGGTTACTTGCCAGGATTTTAATGATGACACTAACCATGAACCTGACCCTAACCGACCCTCACGACGCCTAAACGATGCCTAAAGTGCTTGAATATTCAATATTATTGCTATACATTATTTTTACTTATACGTGTTATGCTTATGTTGCATTCTATTTTGGTAAGTAAGTGTGTTCTGTATTAAACGCTGGCAAACGCACGGCGCTGTACATACATGGTGTTCCATTATGCGTTTGTTAATGGAGTATTAAAGGCCATATTTACTTACTTACTTTGTAATACGTCGTATAGAACACTCCCTCTTGGAGTAAATAGCCCATCTTATTTAAGGTCAACCAATAACTACGCAGCGCCGAATCAACGGCATAAACACTATGCCTATCTTTAGGCATAAATTTTGCGTCCCCGATAGTAAATGTTCGCAGACTTTTCCGTTCTAAGGGTCCTGATACGGAGAAAGAACGATTTCCAAACTTCCGGTTTGTGCTAAGTACGGTAAAAAATCCCCTTGCGTGGACGATCGGGGTCCTCTAGTAGGCTCTACTGAAAACACAACACGGCGTAACCATGGATGCCATGTTTGAAGGAGAGGTTTAAGAGTGGATGCTATACATGAGGAGGGAGATTTAGAAGGCGATACTGGTACGGATGGGAAGCCAGTGAAGTTGTTGCGGTGTTGGCGTGATATGATCTCTAGGACCAAGAGGATTTATTAGATGTGTAGAACTGAGGATAGGGGTTGCAGTGTTAATGAAAGGAGACCGGAGAGGATAGAGTTGCAGTAGTCGAGGCGAGGGATGACAAATATTTAAATCAAGCTGCTGGTTCGCCAGTCCGAAAGAAGCAGATCTTATTTTTACCCCATTTTTCTGAGGCGTCTTCGGCATCCTGACCCGCCACTTCCTGGAAAAATTGCCACTGACTCACCATTAAAAAAGGTTTTACCTACCTACATTAAAGCTACTTTGTTTTCTTGCTTTTGATGTATATATTTTAACTGTACAACTGCTGGGACAAATGTCCAAGTGGTTTTAGGATTTGTCCCAGTAGTTCGAGTGATTTGTCCCAGCCAGACCTAATACTCTACTTTTAATGTTAGCTTACAATAATATTATTAAATTAGGCCTATTAACGTTACTCTTCCCTAATAGTAGTTTTGTAAGCAGGTTTGAAATTGAACTTATTGAAGACATCCATCGATTCTAGTCACAGATGCTAGATATATTAGTGTCTTGTAAGATAATGTAACATGCATAGCATGGCAGGACAATGTAGGCTAATGACTTGGATTTCTTAAGTATGTTCTGCACTTACATTGTAGCCTAAGTGATTTTGGTGAAATCTGTATCAAACTCTGATTCATTAGCATAGTAGCATACACTTCTCTGTCTTGCAATGCAGGTGACCTTATTTTAACCATTTTTTGTTCAACTGCCAGGATCATGACTAATCATCTGCTGAATAAATGGCTATAGGCTTATGTGAATCGCTGTTTGATTTTGGGTTTGGCGTATCCAAATCGCATTGGAAATGAAGTTGGTCGTGTTTTGTGAAGTTAAAGCTATCATTGTTTGCTGCAGCTGCAGCTCATCCAAGATTGCGTCACAGTCACTCAGTCTGTCACTGATTATTTATTTCAATTAGGGCCTATATTGGTGGTATGGTTGAACTTATTAGGCCTACGTCATTTTTCACAGGTCGATGCAGGAATCAAATAGGGATATGTATGATAATAAAAAGCAAATTTTGTAAAATAAAGTGGCTAAAACGGGCTCCATTTGGCAGCAAATGCTCTAAGATTCGTTGTCGGCTGGGGCTTTGCCCCAAACCCCGCTTGGGGTTTACAACACTCCCCAGAGCCCCTAGACAATTGCACACTTGGTCCCAGTAGTCAAAATCCGTTAAAATATGCACTACATTCGTACGGTAGCCATAAATTTGAAATATTAACATGCACTATAACATTGCCAAAAAAGTGAAGGCGAATTCACTGTTTGAAATCAATTAAATGCCACATCTTTTCAGCTTGGTGGCCAAACCCCTGACCAAAGGCTTTCCCTAGATGACACTGGGGACACAGCCCTAGACTCCCTAATTCGTCCTTCCTGTGCAGTTGAAAAAATTCCTTAGAATAAGCCCTGGTGTGGGCCGTATCCCCGAAACGAATTTCGGCCGGATCTCCGAAATTGATTTTCTAAGTCCGACCCGAATGAACATAATTAACAAATAAACACTTCAATAGGCAGTATATAGCGATATACTAGCGAAGTAAGGGAATGAGACAGGAGTCAGCCTTAATGGAAGACCGCTGAACAATCTGAGATTTGCCGACGACATCGATCTGCGGCGGAGGAGACGGTGGTAGAGAGAATCAGGCCAATAGCCGGGAGGAACTACAGGACCTGACGAACAGAGTGGACAGAACTAGCAGGAGAATGGGACTCAAGATCAACGTGGCGAAAACAAAAACGATGATCATCGGGAAACAACATGAAGATCTAAGAGTGACAATGGGTGAGAGACACTGGAACAGGTCAGGAAGTTTGTATATCTGGGAAGCATGATGACGGAGGATGGTCGGTGCGAAGAGGACATCAAACGAAGAATTGGGCTGGCTTGTGCGGCCTTTGGAGGACTCGACAAAATGTGGAAAGCGAAAAGCCACTCAATCAGGACCAAGATGAAACTCTACTATACCCTGGTGGAACCAGTATTACTATACGGATCGGAGTGCTGGTGCCTGAGGAAAGAGGATGAGAGAAGACTACTGGTGACAGAAATGAGGTGGCTGAGGAGAATCATGGGCAGAAGCAGGAGGGACAAAATAAGGAATGATCAAACAAGAAAAGACTTGGGAGCGGAGGAGACGGTGGTAGAGAGAATCAGGAGACGAAGACTTAGATGGTACGGGCACGTGAGACGGATGGTGGAAGAGAGATTACCCAATGCGGCGCTACACGGTCACATGGAGGGAGAGAGGAGCAGGGGAGGGCAACGGAAGACCTGGATGGACAACATCAAAGAGGATCTACAGAGGAGGGTTACAGACATAACGAAGATCGGCAGCATAGTACGGAATAGAGAACACTGGAGAGCAGAGAGTGACGCGGGAGACAATCTCATCCCCATCCCCACCCCGCAACAGGTAAGTCTTCCCCATCCCCACCCCATCCTCTGATGTTTTGTCCCCATCCCCGCAGGCTTTCTCCCCGTCCCCACCCCATCCCCGCAGGACAGCATCACATTCCCCGCAAAAAGTTTTCACCCATTAAAATTTAAAAACAACAATTTTTTGCTTACAAAGCTATTTGTATTGCTGATTGCATTAATAAAACATTACGCAAAAACGATTATCTTATCGACAATTTGCATTAAACAAGCCCTTACTATTTCTGACTAGTAAGCTTCAGGAAAAAATCATATCTCGGCCAGGAAATGAGCTAGAGGACTGAAATTTTTTTCTTGTAATCAGTTTGTTGTGCTCTTTCCGAATATTAAAAACTCTGGGTGGTGTTAATTGTGAGTTATAATATAAAAATTTATAAATATTGCACAGAGGCCAGTTCTCACTCAAGTTCCAAACATCATATCAGCAGGTTGGAATAATATATTATAATACTTATACTGGTTTTATATTGAGGTACATTAGTGCTCATGAGGCATGTAGTGAGTACCTGATTAGTTTCATTATTACTGTGTTTTCCAAGGACATTTAACTTGCCATGATCGTGAAAGTGGGGTTTACGGCTTGCCCAAAAAGTGAGCATCAGGATCTTTTGAAATTCATGACAATTTGCACATATATTCTGGACACCTAGAACTGTAATTGGTAAAAAATTCAGGAGAGTGTTCAGCTCCCTTCCACATTAATTAATTTTTTAAGTTAATAGGCAAAAAACCAATCACGAGAAAACGGCATGATCCACCAAGTTTGGACTGTCAATTCTTGGTCAGCAAATGACTTAAAGGTCTGATTTTTTTCTTCATTAATCAGTTTGTTGTGCTCTTTCCATATATGAAAGAATCTTGGTGGTGTTACTTGTGGTTTTTAATCTATAAATTTGTAAATATTGCACAGAAGCCATTTTTCGCTCAAGTTCATTTCCGGTCAAATTTTGTGATATTCTGCTCAAATTTTCACTGTTATTCCTAATTTTACATGTAGTTTTTGTATAAAAATTTTCATAAAAATCCAAAGGGGTGTGGTGTACACCCCTGGTTGATTTGACGTGGAATGACCTTGCTATTTTTTGGCCATGGTAAAGGTAGTGTGTTTAGTAAGATAGCCAAAGGAGTCGCCCTAGCTATTGAGGATCAACAATTAAGGGCACAATGTTATAAGCAGTTTTAATGCAGTCCTTGGCCCAGAAAACAGGTGTGAGAAAAAAAATTCTCTGCTATCATGAGAAATGCCATGGTTAGCCACTGTTCAGTATTTCTGGAGTGGCCCTCAAATTTGGTCTTATTATTCTTCGTACATGGGCAACATTGTAGTATCCTTCACACAGTCGTCTTCGTCATAGTCTTCGGGTTCTAATGATGTATAATTTTTGCTTGTCAGAATTTTTCCAGGGTTCTCGAAATTTCTAGCTGACTATTAGTAGAGAATGGTGTTTCAGTTTATCTTGAATTTAATCTTTTAAAATAATCGCTGAAATGTCAGAACCATCCATACAGCGTTATTAGAAACCAAGAAGCAATTATGTCTTGGATATGTTTAGTACTGATATTTTTATTGTTGTAAGTTTTTTGGAAGATTTGAGTGTTGCAGGCTGGCGGGCATTTCTTCGAGTAGCTTAACCTCTGAAATTTCAGTGTATTTGTTTTCTTATTTTTGTTCTTGTTTGGGAATTGAGTCCGTGTCAATATTAGGGGTGGGCAACGAATAAAAATTTCCATCAAAATTAATCACATGATTAAAATTTTTAATAACGCGATTTATTTTTAACGCATGTCACAGTAGATAACAAGTACAACTAGTCTACCGACTCTGAGTAGTAAGGGTGACATATACCCAAATCCCAACCCATACAGCAGTTCATAAATATACTGTTTTAGTAAAAGTAGAAGTTGGATGAGCGATGAAAACATGGTATTAATGCTAAATCATTGCAGTAACAGAAGTTCGATGAGCATATTTAGAGCAGAAATAGAAATTGAGTAAGTGTTGAAAAAATGATTTTGATGCTAAATTATTGAAGTAAAACTAGAAGTTGGAAGAGCAATTAAAATATATTTAGTAGAAGTAGAAGTTGGATGACGAATGAAAATATGTTATAGTAGAAGTAGAAGTTGGATGAGTGATGAAAACATGCCCAAAATATGTTTTAAATATTTGTGAACTGCTCTACGGGTTGGGATTTGGGTAAATGCGTTAGGGTGGAACCCGAATCCCGAAACGAATTTCGGCCGGATCCCCAAAATTGATTTTCTAAGTCAAACTCGAATGAATATAATTAACAAATAAACATGTGAATACACTGAATAGGCAGTATATCGATATACATCAAGGCAGTGCTAGGTCTATGTCATGTTTACAATTTAACTCTGAATAGCTTTCTAAAGTTCGGTCGCTTTCTAGAAAATTGTTTTTTGGGAAATCGGGCTTTTGTGTATTTTCAGCGTTTTTCTGGATTCGGATTTCGGGGATTTGGGTTGAACCCAAGTAGTTAGGTTGAATATGCACTATGTAAATGCTTGCAGTCAATAAACAAAGCAAACATGCTTTTACTACTTGTTTTTACTTTTTTGTTTTTACTTTAAGGTTTAAACTGAGCGGTTTTATCAAGAATTGTTTTTACGCTAAACTAGAAATAATTGGGCGCAGTGACAATCGCGCTGTGTTAAAAAATTGCATGGCGTTAATTAATTAACACATTAATCGCATTAATAACGCGTTAAATGCCCAGCCCTAGTATTTATACTATGGGGTAACATAGATTTACTACAGTAGTTTTAATTTCTCACAAGAAACTAACTATTATGTCTGTGCAGTGAAATATGATTTTCATTGGCCTTTGCTATACCATGGGAAAAAAGGACAAAAACTGGCAATTACCGGCAATAACCGGTTATTGCCACTGTCCTTGCAAAAATAGTTCGTTGCCGGCATTAACCCAACCCTGATGCAACACAAAGTGATGCTTTGCATTCGGTTTTACTTCATTTAAAATTGTGGATGTATGAGAAACTTCACCCAGTTTCTTAGTTTTCAGATATACTGACCAAATTTTTAAAAGGATATCTTCAAGATTATAATCAGAATCACCAACAGAAGAATTTTACTCACAAGTTGTTTATGGTCACTTTCTACATGAATTTGTAAATTCATGTCGTGTGCAACACTGAAAAAGCAAACTTGTGTTTTTTAGACAGTTGCCACCTCTCCAGCAAGTTACAGCTGAATTTAGAAAGCCGTCAGAGCGGAATTTGATGGACACTTGAAGTTTATCTTCCTCTTGGATTTGAAAAAACAGTGGCTAGAATTAGGTAGAGGTCTATAAAGGTCAAGTCAAGGGCAGAACCTACTAATAATGAACGTCCAGGAGAAGTGCTGTGTTTTTATAGACAATTCCAATCTCTTCATTGAAGGACAAAAATTCTATCCACGCCACAAGAACTTTTCGCTATTGGTCCTCAAGGACATCCGGTTTCGAGTCGACATCGGTCAGATGGTTGACGTGCTGCTCCAAGGACGTGAGAAAATCTACGCTAAGCTGTACGGGTCCGAACCCCCACCGAACGACTCGCTGTGGAAGGAGATTCGGAGCCGAGGAATACTTGTAGATACATTCCAAAGAAACGCAGAAGACTATGAAAAGGAGCTTGACACATCACTAACGGCTGATGTCACCGAACAGTCTTGTGAGCTTCATCATCAAGAACCAACGGGTTCTGTTACCTTCATCATCATCGGAGGTGATCGTGACTATCTCCCAGCCTACGAAAAGGTCTTGAAGCGCAACTGGAAATTAGAGATAGCCGCGTGGAGAAACTGCCTTTCACAGAAAGTAAGAAATTTTGCCCAGAGCAGTCAGCACAGAGGCGTCAGTCTTATTATGCTGGACGACCTAGCAGACAAAAATCCAAACATTTATTTTCTTGCCGACAGATGGACGGCCCACAAACGGCTTCCCCGAGATCGCACCATCGTTTTCGAGTATAAGAAGCCGGTTGAGGAGAAAGAGGCAAAACAGCTCAACGCTGACGTTACCCATTTAATTAAGTTTCCGTGTTGGTACCTACATCGCCCAGAGAAAGATTCAAAAATTGTGATGATCATCATTATAACCGACCAGAAGGAAGGCAGATACAGCACAGATACTCTGTACGAAGAAATCAAAGTGAAATTTGCCACAAGATGCAAGAGGATCATAGATTTCGTCACGTTCATACAGGAACAGAACCCCATGTGGCAGAACGACATACTTTTCAACTACAAACAATTCGAAGAGGAGGAAGAAGAGGAATCCAAACACTGCAAGTGGGATGATGCTGCCGGAGGAGGAGGAGACGAATCTGGGGAGGATGAATTCGAAGTCGTTGGCGCAAAAAGGCAACAATCAAAGCAGAAATTCTCGGACCAGTGCATTTATAGGTGAGCTGCTTGCATGTTTCATCTATTTGTTTCTTACAGGTCTCAAGTCACTCTTCTTTCTGCATGGTGGTTTGTAGCAGCTGATACGACACTGGCAGGCACAATTACGTTATACAATGCTGAATGCAGTTAGCATTAGGCTTGGTGACACTTTGCCAGACCAGCATTATGGTGAGTCCTCAGCCACCCATCAGAGGCGCTCCCGACTCTGCCCGTACGCTGAATCGGAGTTTCACACCGAAGCGTATGAGCAATTGCGAGTGAAGGACTTGCCCAGGGTCCCTACGCGGCGGCTTTGAGGTGGATTCGAACCCGCAACCCTCCAGCTGCAAGGCACCGAACATACCCCAAACCACCACGCCCCAATTGTATTGTGTTGTGTTGTATTGTATTGTATTGTACTCCACGTTTATAATGCGACCGAGCCACCCGCAGTAAAGATCCGAGAAATTAATCTCTGATAAACCGACCGACCTGGAATCGAACCCGGGTCGCCGGCGTGGCGAGCGGGCTACCAACCCACTCGGCCACTCAGGATCTCTAAGCCACTCAGATATAGTACGTGGTACTATATCTCGATATGAAGAAGTAATACCTGCAAGTAAAGCCACTACGGCAAGAGATGATGCAAAATCTACTTCGAAGAGGAAGATAGCTGCTCAAATCAAAGATCTCAAAGCGAAGAAAGCCAAGCTAACTGGAGCTGCAGGCAGAGCTGTTTTAAACATTGAGCACGAGATGATGGAGCTAAAGAAACTGAATTAGTCTACATTGGGGCAAAGTAGTTGCAATTAGGTGCATTCACAGTACATATTATTCATTCCGGGTTTATATAGCGCCTCTTCAGGGGTGTACTCAGAGGTGTTCCCAACTCCAGCCATTGACATTAAGTTTCACATTCATTAGTGATTGCATTTGAATCTGAAAAGGTGTGTGAGCATAGTAATGTTTCAATATTTTTGTATTTACTAATTGATCTGTATAAAAAAGCGAGGAAAGGTGCAGCTATAAGGGAAGGAGGCACTCAAAATTGTTTAACTTTTTATCTGGAAAATTAAAAAATGACTCTGGAAATGACTCACAGGTGTTCCCAACTCCAGCCATTGGCATTAAGTTTCACATTAGTGATTGCATTTGCATCTGAAAAGGTGTGTGAACATAGTAATGTTTCAATATTTTTGTATTTACTAATTGATCTGAACTATTATGAGGAAAACAATATAAAAAAGCGAGGAAAGGTGCAGCTATAAGGGAAGGAGGCACTCAAAATTGTTTAACTTTTGATCTTTGGGCCTATATACGGTAATTATAATACGAAATAATATGTACGCTGGAAAATTCAAAAAATGACTCTGGAAAACCTGGAAAACTCGGAATTTTGAAATCATATTTCTGTGGCCATGTCTTGCGCTCCTCAAATTCATACATATAATACAAGATTGCAAGATAACTTTCGTAGTACATACGCTCGAACTAATACTAGATATTTCAATATTAACTGCATTGAACCAATAGTATGGAATGCATTACCTGTACATATTCGATGTTTGCCGACTTCACTGTTATTTAAACAACAACCGTGCAATTTCTTAAACATCAAACATATGTAATTTGTAACTTGCTTCATAGCTTAGTTAAGTTTAACTTTTGTTTAGTGGGTTGTGTATTGTATTGTATCTAAAGAGTTATATAGCGCCTCTCTCAGAATAACTTCAGAAGCGTTCTCAGCACGATAACCCCGTGGGAAAAGAAACGTCTTTAAAAAACGAGCTACCAAAGAGGAAAAACTAGTCATTAGTTTAGCCCTTAATGAGGGGGGATATGATCCAATTATGTTTTTCCATAGTTAAGATTTTGATACATGTTTAATTAGAAAGACGACTGTTTTTCATCGCCGTTTGTGCTGCCTTTAATTTGGTGGACCTATTTAAGAGGGACTCTGGTTCCTTCTGGGTCTACAGGTTGTTTCTCAATACCCGTGTTAATGTTTCATGTCCGTAATTTCTTTTGTTGACTTTTTTGGGATTCAATAAACGAAGAATGATTGAATGTATGCATGCATGTATGTATGTATGTATGTATTCACGTACGTATGTATGTATGGATGTATATATGTGTGTATGTATGCATGTACATATATATGTATGTATGTTTATTTGTATGTATCTGGGCTTTTAGGTGTTGAGGTGATTTGTATGCCTAAAGTTCATTTTGTGGGACTTGCATTACTAACATAGCACTGCCAAATCAAAAATATATAAGTTTGTAGTTGTATCTAAATTGCTAATAGTTTCGGAACTGATATTCAATTTCCTAGCTTTGTCTATTGCAATTTATATGTTTCAATTGCTGGTAATGTTTGGATGAATATTTAATTTAATTTGATCTAATATTTAATGTTATAGGTTTGTCTGTCGTCTTGGCAAGAACTGTCGATATGCTCACACTGATGCCGAAAAGGAACACTTTAAAAAAAATCCTCAAAAGTTGGGCAAACTTTACAAAGCAAACTTCTGCGTCTTTGCTGAAAACAACAGGTGTCAGTATCAACGAAATCCGAAACAGTGTTGCTATGCTCACGATGCCGCTGAGGCTCGTTGTTACAACTGTGATCCTGGAGGTCTGGAGGGCGCCCATTGGATGGACCAGTGTCCCAACAAAGGGTTCTAGTCTGAAGTCTGCACCTGGAGGATCATTGTTTCAACATATGTCCGGGTGTCCCTGTTGCTATCACAATATGTCGGTTGAGGCATATACATTTGATTAGACTTAGAGTAGATTATATTAGTATAGATCAGGTTTTATATTATGTATGCAATTATTTATAAATACCTAATAAGTCTACTTACAGTAATCGATTTTTTATATTATATCCATATGCTTTAAAGGATTATAGTGTAGAAATGCAATAGGCTTTTACATTTATGTTAATGCTGCACTGGTCTTTTAGCACAAAAGTTGAACTTTGACATATTACGACTAGAAGACATTATAGTAAATGTTCAAATATCACTATAAATTGTTAACTAGTGCATTTACTGAAAATTTTAACCAGAGCTACGATGTGTACGCAAAATTATAACTTTTACTTGCCTGATTTTCATACTGGTGCTGTACGTACTGGGTTGAAACTGCTGGCACGGATTTCAAAAGTTGGCCTGTATACACTATTCCTCAATTCAAAATAAAAACTTTCAGAATCATTTTGAAGTGTATTTCTTTCATATGTATGCACTGATTTATTGTTGAGTACATTTTTATTCAGGACAATTTCAATTTTTAAAATTGAAGCCTTATTGTTATTGCCACAAGTAGATAAAAACAAACATGGGCCCTTTTCAGCTTATGTTCTCGTTTCCACTTCAGAAACTGCAATATAGTTTCGTTGTTAGTTGCAAACTGTGCTATGCTGCCTTAAGCTTTATTCTTGCAGTCATCCACAGACACCAGTATATTAAATTTTTATTGTATGTTTATATGCATGTATGTATCTCTGTCCATATGTATGCATAAATGTAAGTATTTGTGCATACACTGGAAGCGCCTCTGTATACACTGGAAGCGCCTCTGTTATACTGTGAGAGGCGCATTATAAGTCCGTAAATAAAATAGAATAATTAATATTATATAGGATAGAATTTTATTTTAGTGATCTTATCTACTGTAATATGTCACATAGAAATAAGAACTTCAAAACTAATGGATCAGTCTGTCCAAAATGGATTCTGGTTCAGACATTGCATTTGAAAACGTAGCCTGTTTTCCTTCTACTGGAAAGTGGAAACCTAAATAAAGGCTTGGGAATCCAAGGCTCAGTAATCAACTTGAACTTTAAACTGTCGTCAACGTCTGCACTTGTTACATTCAAATAGAGTTCTATGTCGTAGATACTTATGGCTTTGGATTTTGAAGCAGTGGTCATTTCAGTCTGTTTAGCCTACTTTCAGTTTCTTGAACTGCACTTGCTACAGCGCTTTCATCAAATCAAATCAAATCAAATTTATTGTCGATGGAAAAAGTACATGCATATTTACATCTTAGTATGAACATTAAGGTAATGCAGGTAACAAATGGAGATCAGTACCAGGCAATGATGAGGGAGAACCGAGATATGCATAGAATATTCAAGAGTCTAAGATCGACACCTGGGGAGAAGAAGCACAATAGGCTTATCTAGTCGTCCCCAGGTAGTAGTAATCCATAGTATTACAACAAGGTGAACAAGGATCAACACTGTGGCTAGTCTGAAGTCAAAGGTACTTATAAAAATTATCTTATTTGAGCATTTGAAGATGCATTTTGTATGCCCGCTTAAAAGAATTCAAAGAGGTTAGGGAGCGGATACTAGGGTCGATAGAGTTCCACAGTTTAGGCCCAGCTATTCTAGTCGTGAAGTGTCTAGTATTGGTCTTACAAGAATTTAAGTGAAGGTTATGTCTTGATCTGGTGTTATAATTATGAATGGTTGCATTGCTTCTAAAGTAGTTAGTAAAGTTGCTAGGTAAAGTGTGAGTCTGATGACGATACATGAAAGTGGCCAGTTGAAAAGTGTATAAATCATAGATAGTTAGTAGGTTAAGGTTTTTAAATAGTTCAGAAGATTTATTCAGGTAGTGGGAGCCTGTAATGATTCTCAGTGCTTTCTTTTGGAGTAGGTGAATAGGTTGGAGTATAGTTTTATATCCACCCGCACAAATTATGGTGCCATAACTAAGGTAGGGTAAAATAAAAGTGCTATATAGTGTTTTCAAAGTCTGAAGAGGGAGAATATGTTTGAGCCTATAGATAATGCCTATGGACTTAGCAATCTTATTTTGGATTAGGTTCAGTGGCGGCTCTAGACTTTTGCAACACGGGGGGGCCGGGGAAACAGATGGAGGGGCCAGTCTATTTTCGTCAAAAGTGAGAATAGTGACAAGAGACCTGTATTGAAGCTACATGAATTGTTTAATCAACAGCCTCAAGTTATGACTCAAATGGAAACAGACTCACTTTGTTAAAAGTAAAACCTAGAAACTACAAACAATACATGCACTTTTAATTAAGTGCAAGTTTAATAATCATGCCTAGAGTAAAACTGTTCCACAAAGGCACCCATGATAATCGACCCTGCACGTACACATTCAACTAATGGCATTGATAAACTGCTCTCTGAAATGAATATTAGACATAGTGCTTTGCAGATATGTCTTAATATCAGAAAAGACTGGTGTTTTGGCGTTAAAGATAGTATAGTGTATACCAATCATAATTGTAAGCGAATGGTCAGAGAATTGTAGATTTGTTGCCTTATTGTTTCATTGTCCTTTTTCTCTTATGATGGTTACAGAAATAAATGATTGATTGATTGATTTAGTTCGGAATGATATACTGGATGTAGACAAGTTGCCTACATGCAGTCTGTGGGATCCACTTCAAAACGATGCCCAGAGTTTTATCTGCAGCAGAGCCCGAAAAGCGCCTGGGCATTTTATGAATAGTAGGTTTGGGTAGTAGGCTACAGTTTTAAGTTTGTTGAAGGATTCAGATAGAGTCTCAGTGTGTAGGCGTAGGTCTAAAGGAAGGGCGTTCCAAACCACTGGGCCTGATACTGAATAGGCTCGATTCTTCATAGTTGCAGTACGAGCGAACGAAACCAAGAGAACTCCCTTTTCCATAAAGCATTGGGCATGACGTCCTTGGATACCCGAAGTCATACACTGACATACAGCATTGCTCTCGAAGGTAAATTGGACGAAGCCTTAGCTGATGATATCGCCATCCAGGGCAGCTACCCTGTACTCAATATGCTTGCGGATAGGGAGTCAGTGATGGATAGCAGGAAGTAGCTTATACGACAAGAAAATAATTAAGACTCTAAGGAATTAAATGGATCGTGTCTGTGAAAACACCACGAATAAAATAAAATCGGATTTCATCATGCATCATGCTTAAGCAAGTAAGTAATACCTTTGAAAATATCAAAATTAAATGATACGATATTTCACAATATTTTGGACTAAAATTTAGGGGGGCCACTGGGGGGGGCCACAGACTCAGTTGGGGGGGGCACTGGCCCCCTGTAGAGCCGCCACTGATTAGGTTAGTGTGGGAGTGCCACTTAAGGTGTTCGTCCAAAATTATTCCCAGGAATTTGATTTGTGGAACCCGATTAATGGGGATGCTATTGAGCATAATGGTCTCATTCGGATCCTCAGGGATTTTTTTCCTAAAGCTCGAAAATAGAATATAGTTAGTCTTTTTAGTGTTAATGGATAGGGAATTAGCATTAAACCAGTTGGTTAAGTGGACCAGCTCATGGTTCATATGAGTATACAGATCAGATTCACTATCCGAGGTAATAAAGACAGTAGTATCATCAGCAAACAGATAAAAAAAAGGAGGTTATTGGAGCAATTAGTAATATCATTAATATAAATGAGGAACAAGAGAGGACCCAAAATAGAACCCTGGGGAACACCATAGAGGATAGGAGACATATCAGATCTGGACTTCAGATAGCCTAGGTAACTTGGTGAAGTCTATTAGTAATATAGGATTTAAACCAGTCCAGGGCGATCCCTCTGATGCCATAGTGGGTTAATTTGTTAAGTAATATATCAAGCTTGATTGAGTCAAAGGCCTTAGATAGGTCTAGGAAAACTCCAATAGAGATTTTACGCTGGTCAATGGCTTCGGAGAGTTTATCTACCACTTCCATGATGGCAAAGGTAGTGGAATGGTTTTTCCTAAACCCAAACTGGTTATTAATTAATATATTGTTAAGTTCAAGAAAAGTGTAGAGCCTAGTATGCATAGCTCTTTCTAGTATCTTGGAAAAGCAAGGTAATTTGGATATAGGTCTGTGATTAGCCATGTCCTGATAATCTCCTGATTTGAAAATGGGGGAAATGTTAGCAATTTTCATGAGCCTGGGAACAGTCCCTGTCATAAATGATTGATTAACAAGGTGTGAAATAGGTTCCGAGATACTGTTGGCAATTTTCTTAATAATGAGAACAGGTAATTCAGAATGATCATAAGGTTTAGTCGTTTTAAGATTAGCAATAATATCAAGAATTTCAGATTTAGTAACTGGACTGATAAACATAGAGTTGGGGTTTGGAGTTTTTAGATAGGAGGAGTAGTGATGAGTTGTAGGAGGTATTTTATTAGCCATAGTGGGTCCTATGGACGCAAAAAATTTATTAAATTCATTAGCAATGATAACAGGACCCTCTGTCAGTAGGCTACACTATTAACAATGAAGGGGACATTAGTAGGGCTATGTCCCTTAAAGTGTAACAAATCTTTGATGATTCTCCAGGTTTCTTTGAGGTTAGTTCTATGTAGGTCTAGCAGATTAGTATAGTATTTTTTTTTCACAATGTCGTAGGATAGAGGTTAATTTATTTTTGTAATTTTTATATTTAGTTAAAGCTTTGGGGGTTTTAGTCTTAAGGAAGGATTTATACAATTTATTCTTTGTTTTACAAGATCTGAGCAGAGAGGATGTTAACCAAGGTTTTAATTTAGTTTTGTAAATTCTAGCTTTTTTAGTGATGACGGTGACTACGGTTATAATGACTAAGCAGTTTATTATTCAGCGAATCAAGGATGAGGTCAGGGTTCGTTAGAGTCAAAGTATCATGCCATGTTTCAAGGTCAAGCGCAGCTTGTAAATGACCAGTTGCTGCTTCAGTATTTAGTCGAAGGGACACAAATTTAGTGTTGCTGCTGTGTTTAGAGCAAAAGTCCAAGATGACGAAGATAGGCAGATGATCACTAATATCCGCTAGTAGTAAACCTGAGCAATCCTTAAAATTGAGAGAATTAGTGAATAGGTTATCGATTAATGTAGAAGTAGGCCTATTAGTAATCCTGGTGGGTACATGAATAAGTGGTCGAAAGAGGACATCAGACATGATATTTAGGAATTCATTAGTATACTGATGGGTATCTATATTAAGTAGGTTAACGTTGAAGTCACCACATAAATAGCATACTTTCCTAGTATTGTTAAGTGAAGACAGTAGCTTTTCTAGGTTCAGGTTGAAGTTAATGAGGTCGGAATTAGGGGGTGTAAATAGAAGCAATCAGAATCGGGGGATCTAGCGGAGTGTTAATTTGGACAATGATGGACTCCATGGAGCTCTCATCACAGGAAAAAAGGTTAACAGACTTAGCCTGAAAAGAATCATCGACGAGCAACGCTACTCCACCACCTTTATCCTGGGTTCTAGATTTTATGAAAGTCGTGTAGCCAGGATAGACCAGTTGGTCCTCGTTAGTCTGATTAGTCCAAATTTCAGTGAGAGCAATGTCATGGAATTTAGAATTAATATTCTGTAAGTAATTCCAGAGACTATCTTGGTTTTTGAAATAGCTTCTAATATTGAGGTGGAGGATTTTAAAGTTAGAGTGGAGATGTCCATTGGATACCATAGTGTTAAACTTATCTTCAGTAAAGTAATTGGAAGCAACCCTAGGTGTGGGTTTCGTTAAGTTAATATCTGGGTCAAGGTCTCTGTCCGTGCCAATGTAAGTGTCGTAGATGGCAGTTAGGGGATTAGAAGTGGGTAAGTCCGTAGGTCGAACTGTAGCTGTCTGGGGGCTAGGAAAGTACAATCAGTATTGAAAAAGGGAAGAGTATGGAGCCCACAAAAGTTGCAGAAGCAGTTAGGAGAATTAGAATGTGACTCGTTGCTCACAAGCTTAATATTGCCACTATTATTACTCCAATTATATATAAGTCATCAGAACAGTTGTGTTTACACCCTGATTCCATAGTAATCCATAATCTTCACTAATGTCAAGAGACTGAGGTGGCGGGGGTATACGCTACATCAGATATAAAAGCGTTCTCATTATCAATAGGCTTACTATTAGTACCTGCATCTGCAGTTTCATGACTTTCATCACAATTTTATCTTTGTGTTAATTTTTATGTTATGGCTTTTCCACAGTTTCATCAGATCTACTCCTATTCCAAGTCCTCTTGCAGTTCTTATCTCCCTGCTGCAATCCACATCTTCTGTTATGAGTGATCCTATAAGTACACGAAGGTTTCCACTTGTTCTATCATACTGTCTTATACTTTGATGTTGCATTGATTCCCATTTAGTGCCATACATTTTGTTTTACCTATGTTGATCTCTAAGCCCTTTTTTCGCCCTTCCCTGTCCAATCGAGTCACCAGATCCTGTAGTTCCACTTCTGAGCTTGCCATTAACACTATGTCATCTGCATATCGTAGATTTGTTATCCTTCTTCCTCCAACTTGAATGCCTTCTTTGTATCCTTTCAGTGCCTCTCTCATGACCATCTCTGAAAGTATGTTGAACAATGTTGGCGAGATCACACATCCCTGTCTGACTCCCCTTTTAATTCTAAACTCGTTTGACAGTATCCCGGCAATTTTTACCTTTGCCGACTGTTTTCTATACAGTTCTGTTATCAGGTTGATAATGTGTGCTGGGTACCCCATTTCAACCATCGACAGCCATAGTTGCTCATGTGATACACAATCAAAAGCCTTTGTGAAATCGGCAAAGCACATGTACAGCGGTAGTTGGTGCTCTCTCATCTTTTCCATTATGAGTCTAAGATTCGTCACTTGATCCCTTGTTCCGTTGCCACGCCTAAACCCTGCCTGTGCATCTGATAATTCTGATTCCGTGCGTCCTCTTATCCTTTCCAAAATGATCTTCAGCATAATTTTACTCGCAGGTGAGACCAATGCTATGGTCCTATAATTCCTACATTGTTTCATATCCCCATTTTTTTGAATGGGTATGAAAATAGACTTCGTCCAATCCTCTGGCCATTCCCCCGTTTCCCATACCTCACACATATCCTATGCATTCTGTCTATATTGCCGTTTCACCCGCGAACTTGAATAACTCCGCTGGTACCTCATCCGGCCCCGCACTTTTCCTTCTTGCTGATCCATTTATCGCACGTTCTACCTCTGATCTCAGAGGTGCAGGTTCCTTTGCGTGTTCCCCATTATTTTATATGCATCTTCCCCATCATACAACTCCTCACAGTACTCCTTCCATCTTTTGGCTACTTCTTCTTTGTTAAACTAATAAACTATAATACATGGCCGTCAGGGTCCGATTTGTCAAAAAAGAAGCAGGGGGGTCGAGAACTTTGGCGGATCTAGAGGATTGCTTGTGTGGGCCAAGGTTTTTTGAGGAGGCGACACGTTCCATGGTAAAAAAAAATGGTAATTAACTTTATGTGATAGTAGTACATTTGAAATAATGCCATATGCGCAGTAGTTAGTGTAGTAGACCACTAGTATATACTATCCTATATAAAACTGTTTGAGAGTGTCGTTCATATCTGATGGTGGTCGCAAGTAATTTTTTAATTACTTTCAATCTGCTCAAAGTTCTTTCTGCAGTACAATTAGGCTACCAGATGGCCCGAACGGGGCGCCGTACTGCAGTGGCTGAAGTAACACACAAGAGTGAGATACATTTATAAAGTACCGATAGATTAATTATGGCAGTGATTCCAAACCTTTTTAAGTGCATTGCGCCCTTACTAACGGCATATCAGCGGCACCTTTGTCCTTAATATCAACTATATTTCTTCAAATTAGTTCTTTATTTTGCTCATAAAAAAACGTTTCTTTATGAAACCGCTCGGGTTGCGACTATTTCTACAAAACTTTCAGTTTAAACAAATTTGTAAAAACTGATAGGCGTATGTTAGTGGTGATAAATTATAAAACTTTTTCACTTAAAAAGCTGCACAAATGTTGTTGTTCTACCTTTCTGACAACCAACTACCTTAGGTAGGTTCACGACGCCCTTTGGTGCCGCGACACTCAAGTTGGGAAAAGCACTGGATTGGGGAGTCATTATCACCTGTCCGAGACAGTTAATTCCAATGCAAGTGATTTGATTAGTGGCGTGTTTAGGTGTTTTGACGTCCGGGGCGAATAACGACAAGCGCCTCCAATAGAAATTTCGAATTTTAGTGAAACACAGTTAGTCAAACGCTATACTGGTAGCCTATAAGTCCTTAAGTCCAAATTGGGCATTGCTCCTAAATATCTTAGGGATCGCATTCGCTCCCCTCTCCAGTTTCTCATCGACCTCTCCGCTCCTTTTTTGTTCCACGAGTTAGGACCACTTTGGCCCAAATTAGATCTTTTGCCACTAGTGGGCCCTCCCTATATATGGATTGCCATTCCCTCCTCTCTACGTGTTACCATTCTTTTTGGGTATCTTCCTACAGCCTTCATACTCCTCAAAACCTTCTCTAGGGGTTCTCGCACTGGGAGCATTACTGAATGGCCACTGCTGTACGTGAACGGCGCTATGTAACTTAATAAATACAATACAGTGCAATAGAATATGATGATATGAAACTGTGGCTCTTACCAGACACAAAACTTTTCTATCTTTGATATATCTGCAAAGTCTTCAGCAAAATTAATAGATGCGCAACGTCACTCAAGCTGATAAACTACTGTGGCATGATTCGGTTCAATGTCTTGTTAATCTGAAATTATTGCTGAAGAATCAGTGCCCTCAAAATAGCTGCCTTGAACTCCATATAGAACTTGCTGCTGCTGCTGCTCGTTTTTCTTACAATTTCTTAAACCGTTCAGTTGATGTCGCTAAAATTTTCGATGAAGGCATGCGTACTGGTATCCCACGAGTTATGACTCAGCGCCTGTCCTGGCCCATGAAGTACTAAATATTTCGGTATCCCCGTCTGGCAAAGGGAAAGGTCACTGTTAGGTCAGCAGGGCGACTATCTAGTGTGCCATGGGAGGGCCTTAAGCGCGGATTCCGTGCACTCCTGAAGCATATAAGTTAGGCCTACTGGGTGGAAACCTGATCCAAGGAACTCTGGATATGATTAACTTTAGCCTACTCAAGACAACGGTGACCATATATATATATATATATATATATATATATATATATATATATATCGGTGCATGGGTTTTCAGAGAGATTAGGAGAGAGGGAGGGAGAAGCTGGGTCAGTCCGACTGGTCATAATGGAGTCGTTTGGTGTAGGCATGGAGGCCTTATATCGGAGTCCACAGCGTAGGACTGTGGTTAACAAATTTGAAAGGGGGTCAAGGGGCGTCGGCCAAAGACTAGAAGCAAGGGGGTCAAGCCGACCCCGAGGGGTCGGCCAAAGGCTAGAAGCAAGGGGTCAATAAGAGGAAGCAAAAGGTCCAACCCCCCTGACCCCCGGCAAATCGGACCCTGCTGGCCGTGCATTCAAGTAAAGTAAGTAACTAGCACGTACCTGAGGATCCTGAGTGGCCGAGTGGGTTGGTGCCCGCTTGTCACGCCGGCGCCCCGGGTTCGCTTCCCGGTCGGGTCGGTTTATCAGAGATTAATTTCTCGGATCTTTACTGCGGGTGGCTCGGTCGCATTATAAACGTGGAGTACAATACAACACACAACACAACACAATATACTGGGGCGCGGTGGTTTGGGGTATCTGAGTGGCTTAGAGATCCTGGTGGCCGAGTGGGTTGGTAGCCCCGCTCGCCCCGGCGACCCGGGTTCGATTCCAGGTCGGTCGGTTTATCAGAGATTAATTTCTCGGATCTTTACTGCGGGTGGCTCGGTCGCATTATAAACGTGGAGTACAATACAACACACAACACAACACAATATACTGGGGCGCGGTGGTTTGGGGTATGTTCGGTGCCTTGCAGCTGGAGGGTTGCGGGTTCGAATCCACCTCAAAGTCGCCGCGTAGGGACCCTGGGCAAGTCCTTCACTCGCAATTGCTCATGCGCTTCGGCGTGAAACTCCGACTACAGCAGTAGTCGGGAGCGCCTCTGAATGGGAAATCTGGTAGGGCGCTATAACAAGTGTTCAAATACAATACAATACAATACAATACAATACAATACCTATCACACAAGCGCTGTGTGAGAAGCTGACAGCAAAGCGCTGTAGAGCTGCATCATCTAAAGTTCAAACGAGTGCTCTTAGTTCTTACACCGTGTGTTAGTAAATGCATTATTTCATTTTTACAATATTTAATTTCGGGGGTGTTTAAACACCCAAACACCCCCCTAAATACGGCCTTGCGCGCTGTAGTCCGGGGAGCGCCTCTGAGTAGAAATCTTGAAGGGACGCTATAGTAGAAGCGGTACAAGACAAATTTGGTCAGTATACTGCATTTTTTGAACACGGATTGCCGCTTTTGCACAGTTGTAGTTGGCACCTAAGAGAACCTTTTAAGAAGGGGAGGCATTCGAAATTTCTCTTAGAATTCAAGATGGCGGCTTTTTCAAAATGGCCGACCTAAATTGAGATTTATCAATATCTCGGCTTCTGGTTTAATTAGAATCATTATCTTGGTCTCTAAACATACACATTTAGGGGTAATGATTCAAATAGGGCCATCGCAGATTAGCCCCGGTCTCATCGGTCGGCCATTTTCCAAAATGGCCGACGAAAATTAGATTTTCAATATCTCGGCTTCTAGTCCTTAGAATCGTTATTTTGGTGTCTAAACATACACATTTAGGGGCAATGATTCCAATAGGGCCATCGCAGTTTAGCTCCGGTCTCATCGGTCGGCCATTTTCCAAAATGGCCAACGAAAAATTGAGATTTTTCAATATTTTGGCTTCTAGTTCACTTAGAATCGTTATTTTGGTATCCAAACATACACATTTAGGGGCAATGTTTCGACTATAGGGATATCGCAGATTAACCCATGATCTCATCAGTCGGCCATTTTCCAAAATGGCCGACGAAAATTGAAATTTTCAATATCTCGGCTTCTAGTCAACTTAGAATCGTTATTTTGGTGTCTAAACATACACATTTAGGGGCAATGATTTCCACTAGGACCATCGCAGATTAGCTCCGGTCTCATCGGTCGGCCATTTTCCAAAATGGCCGACGAAAAATTGAGATTTTTCAATATTTCAGCCTGTAGTTCACTTAGAATCGTTATTTTGGTGTCCAAACACACACATTTAGGGGCAATGTTTCGACTATAGGGCAATCGCAGATTAACCCATGATCTCATCAGTCGGCTATTTTTCAAAATGGCCACCGAAATTGAGATCTCTATTTTCCAAATAACACGAATCTAAGGTCAAAATTAACATAAGACATCAAAATAAAGCCAAAGAAGGTCAATTTATTGCAAAGTGACGAAATTGTTCAAATAGGAAACAAATACTTTTTGCATCCAGTGCTTGTTTTCCAATTTCTTTGTGGCATCTTCCCTCATTACTGTAGATGGCATCTAAGCGTTTTAATTATTAGAGTCTTCCATAGATTTTCTAAAACATATTAGACTGTAATTTATAATGAAGAGTGTGTAGGACTAGCGCATCACATGTGGAAGGAGGAACAGGAGGAAGATGAGGAGAAGGAGCTAGGAGGAGAAGGAAGAGGAGACAGAAGGAAGGATATGGAAGAAGAGAAGTAGAAGACGAAGGAGGAAGACAAGAAGGAGGAGGAGAAAGAAGGAAGAGGAGAATAAGAAGGAGATGGAAGAGGAAGAGGAGAAGTAGAAGAAGGAGGAGGAGCAGGAGGAAGAAGAAGGAAGAGAAAGAAGAAGAAGGAGATGGAAGAGGAAGAGAAGGAGGAGGAAAAGGAGGAGGAGGAGGAAGAAGTAGAAGAAGACGGAGGAAGAGGAGGAGCAGAAGAAGGAAGAGGAGAAGAAGTAGAGAGAAGAAGGAGGGAGAGAGGAGAAGAAGAAGGTGAGGTTGATGATTAGGAGGAGGAGGAGGGAGGAGGAGGAGGGAAATATAGGAGAAGGGAAATTAGGAAGAGAAAATAGTGTAGGAGTCTAAATAGGAATAGAAGGAAGATGAGGAGTAGGAAGAGAAATAACAGGGAATAAGAAGAAAAAGGAATGCAGGAGGAGGGGAAGGGGAATAGAATGAGGATTACCAGGAGGAGAAGAGGATGGAGGAAGTGGCCAAAGAGTGCAGAGGAGGGGAAGAGGAAGAAGGAGGAAGTGACAAAGAGTGCAGAGGACAGGAAGAAGAAGGAGGAGGAGGAGGACAAAGAGTGCAGAGGAGGGGATCCGAAGAGGAAGGAGGAGGAGGAGGCCAAAGAGTGCAGGTGAGGGGAAGAGGGAGGAGGCCAACGAGTGCAGATGAGGGGAAGAGGTAGGAGGCCAAAGAGTGCAGATGAGGGGAAGAGGAAGAAGAGGATGGAGGAGGAAGAGGTATGCAGGAGAATCGGAGAATAGAAAGAAGAGAAAGGAGAAGACTCTCTAGGACTGCAGGGGAGGGAATGGGAAGAAGAGGAGATAAAGGATTACGGGAGGAGGAGGAATAGGAGGAAGAAGTCACGGAGGAGGCAGAGGACGTGAAGACTGACTAAAAGGGTGATTGAAGGAACTATGCTAAAACGGTCTTAGCGGCAGCATCAATAATGCCATCCACGCGAAGTTTCTAACCCCAGAGCAGCCAGATGGTGCTTTTTGATCTAATTACACAGAAAGGGGCGAAGCTTCGCATATGTCTATAATATACTATATGTGGTATTAGGGTCACCTTGTCACCTTGTGCTGTCAGTTCTTTGAACTTTAGCGACCGTCCTTGTCAAGCCTCTCCATTTCCTTCTGTCCGCCGTCGCATCTCTCAGTTCTGCCAAATTCATTCCAGTTGTTTCATGTATCTTAATCCATCCACTTATTAGGGTATTAGGGTGGCTTAGAAAAATTAATTTATAATTTTTTTAACTCTCACCCTATCAAAATGTTCCAAATAAATGAATAAAATTTCACGTTAAGTTTGTGATTTTTAGGATGAAGTTTATGGGTGCCTCATAGCAAGTGTAGTTTTATATAGGAATGTCCTATTCGTACAATGCCGCTAATGAGTGATACCGGTAAGTCTAAAAATTGAACACATTGTATTCAACAGTATCTACTTCTAGCAGTGCATATTAATTATTAACCAAAAGCAGTTACGCTACGTATTCAACGGCTAATTAAAGGATTAATAAGAAAATTCTGAAAATGGTTCTAGTCGGACATAACTTTGAACATTAAAGACAGCCAGAGGCGGACTGGGCTGTGAATTTCTCCCGGGAAAGTCCCTCGAAGGGCCCTCACGAGCATGGGTGATTGGGGGCCTAGACACTGTTACCTATGTTACGAAAACAAATACTCTAGAGTTACGTGTGTAGACCGTTGAACTGCACTGAATAGTGTTCAACGATTCATTGCTCGGTAGCGAGTCGGTACAAAAAAACATAAAATGAGTCCATACAGAAACAGCATCTTAGCAAAGACTTGTAAATCTTTGGCCATGACATGGATCAGATCATCTATAGTGATGTAGTCACGAACATCTTTTCGGAACACATCAGCATAAACATCTCTAGTTTTTCATTTCCGAGCGAGGCGCGTAGCCGTTTCTTGATGATCTGCTTACTAACTCATAGTACACTTTTTTCACAGTATACACTTGTGAAAAAACAAAGTGAGTGAGCACAGTATACACTTGTGAAAAAACAGAGTGAGTGAGCACTGATAAGCAAGTTACAGACTGGAGAAAGCAGATACGTTAAATGAATATACCTGTGCAAAACCTTGTGACAACATTTGATACATTCCTTACAGGCTCCAGCGCCTTGACAACAAACACATGAATCAGCATCCAATGTATTAATGTAATTATTGTATTTAACCCATTAATGCCCAAACTTTCCTTCAATGGCCAATCTTTATGATACTTGGGAATATAAGAAATGATGCTAGGGTAAGGTCCTTGGAACTTGTATTTATGTGATTCCGCGATCAGCCGCTAGATGGCGTGCTGTTCCCATTTGGGAACATTGGGCACATATGGAGTCTGTTGCCATTTGGAACACCGTGCAAATTTATTGCAGATAATATGTTGAATTTGCAGTTTTTAGTTACAACACTAGTTTTACTTTATGCACAGCATATTGGCTGCTTTGCTAGAGCAATAAAACCACACATCAATGTAAGTAACTAGTTTTCAGAATTTATAAAGCAGTCCCAACGATAGCATTGTCTAATTCTCCGATTGAACACAACGATCATACACATCAACATATTCCAGGTTACAATGCCTTCTAGGAGACCGACAATATTCTGTCTCAAATGCGATGATAATGATATACTACTGTTCGTAGTGCAGATGAAGTAGAACCATGCACTTTGCACAGTACAGCCATGTATTCTTCTTACACAATCAACATCTTGTTTGTCTTTCACTCTGAACCCAGATGATGATCGACTCAAACGTAGCTAATGTCACTGACTGAGTGGCTATCTGATAGAGCTGTTGGAGGATTGTCCAACTGTATAGTATTGTTCACAATTTGCCGCCAGAACTCCAGGTGATCAGGCAAGCCCCAGACTTCCACGAGAAGAGGCCAGGCAGCAACAACAGTAATGTTCAAACTGCATGTTGATAAAGAGTGGCACCACCACTTCTTGGAGCCAAATACGAGGTGATAGTTAGACATGAAGGGGTCCAGAATGCCCACAACACCCATGTGAAGAGTATTCTGTCTAATGACAGCTGGTTGATTTATATAAACCGTATACTTTTTGGCTGAGCTCCAGCGTTTCGAATGGCTCTACTGCAATGAAATTGGTAGCGACAGTCACACGCTGGTTGTCTCACATCATTCTATCATATGAAAAAGTTGCCGTAGTAGACCGCATGGCACTCCAGGTTGGTAATAGGCCTACAGCTGAGTAGAGAAGTAACAACGTGGTGACTCGGCCCAAGCGTCTGGTGTTAAAAGTTTCCGGCATTTTTCCACAGTACGCCTGCACTTTGACGTTGAACGAATACTCATTGTGAGATGCCGGAAACCCACAATTTCCATCCGTTTGCCTCGAATGTATATTTTAGTCGAGTGATGGCAGTAGTAGGGTGCTGTGACTCTCATCGTCTGAAACTTTCTGCACAGAAGCAGTAACTGGCCCAGCAACAGCAGATGGAAGAGTCGAAAAATATTAGGGTATTTCAGGATTACGGTGAAGTAGTGAAACTGTCTCACGCTTTCGTGTAAATAACCAAAGGATCTCAGCGCAATAAAATCACATTCTTATCAAGTTATCCTCGATCGCTTGAGTTTGCTTCAGAGATATAGCTATTATCGCAATCGTTTTTCGCCGGAAAACCCTCTCGAATATTCTCTAGAGATCAGGTCATTGACCGGGTCCTAGGGAACAACTGACCGTGACAAAATCCGTGCATGGGCACTCGTAGTGTTCACTCAAAGTCTGATCACTAGGCTAATGCAAACACCGCGACGTATTCGTCCAGTCTCAAACCGCAAGCAGCAATGGGTAGAGTAGAAACAAACGCTCGCGTGTGGTGATGCTACGGTCCTAAGACCTGCTCGATGGTAGGCCACATATACATGCGGTGGCTGAGGTGCAGGGTTGTGGGCAGCCCGTCCGAATGCTGTGCAGTGTTTGTAGCTAAAACTAGCATTGTTTTATTTTGGCCTTAGGAAATTCAAAAGCCTTAAGTGCCGTAATGTAGTTCCGTTGGAAAAACACAACGCATATCAGCTAATTCTTCCAGTAGGCCTACATCACGTAAAGTAACAACAACAGCAGGAACTTGTTTTGTATTCCTCAACATCTTTAAAAAGAGACATAAACTTCAAATAGCCGAGCGACTGGCAAGCATATAAGACCAAGAATATCAACATCAAACCTAAGGCTAATACTGGCCAAATTTTTAATATATATATTGAAAAGCGATTTATCTCGAGCGATCAATATTGTATTGTATTGTATTGTAGTTAAACATTTATAAATACATGCCTCCACAGTAAAATACTTTCGAAAAAATAAAATTAATGCACATTAGGCCTATAAATTATGACTCGTCTGCGAATAAAGTAGAAAATTGCTTACAAGCCAGATATGGAGACATTATAGCGCCTACAGGTTGTACAATACATCTACATCGGATGAATTTTATCTATTTAAAATCGAAATGAACCAGTATCTAGGTACAAATACATTTCTCTAATAGGAGGTTAATTGCCCATCGAGCGAATGGCAGGCGGCCACATTAGCATACTTCCGAGAGAAACAAGTGCGCGCATATAGCGGGAACAGATGGCGACTGCCAATAAAATAGAAATTAGTTACACGCCGCAGAAAGGGAATTTCTGGCGCATACAGGTTATTAACATTGGATGAATTTTATATATATTTTAAATCGAAATGGATCGATATATTAGAATAAAAATATTCGTGTTTATTAATGCCAAATTGCAAACCGCAGTAATTTACATGTTATAGCAGTAACAGATGATAACATGTTTAACAAGAGTCGTATTTAACTGTAGAATATGTATGCGTAGGTCCCTCCCTATGGAATGGACTTCCTCCTTCTCTACGCTCTACAATCCTCTCTGGTAGCATCTCTACCTCTTTCTCACCATAAAACCTTTCTTTTCTCTCGAGGTACCTTGCACTGGGTGCGCTTCTGAAAAGCTTATGCTATAAGAAGCGCTTTATAAATGTTCAAATACAATACAATACAATAACGCTTGCTAATATATCGGCTGTGTCTGTATGCATGCAAGTAATTCGTAATTGTGATTGCTTATTTTTGTAGCACCTGTTGAAGAAAGCTCGGTGAAGTGCTCCCAACCAGATTCCAGATTCTCGCTCGTTCTGATCCACATCTGTAGCCACAATCGATTCTACCAAATGAAATCATCAACACAGGCGAAAGTGAAAGAAGACGATTTCCATCGGTTGAAGAAGTGGCGAACAGAGAATGAGTTGCATAGATGCGGTGAGGATTGGTTTTAAGACTCGTCCATAAAACGTTGTATAGAACCTAATTGGTGTAGGCCTATACGAACATACTTAGTAGGCCTATACAACATGTAATAGAATGAACCGGATATAAGACGAGTCTACATCTCTCAGCAAAGGAGACCGGACCAGACGGGTTGAGGCCGATGTCAAACATTTTGCCAAGGGTGTTTATCATCTCAAACGTAAGGTAAGAGCAACAATCGAAAACAGCGCAGCTGAACAGAAGGTGAGGAGGAGGAGGAGGAGGAAGAGGAGGAGGAGGAGGAGGAGGAGGAGGAGAAGAAGAAGAAGAAGAAGAAGAAGAAGAAGAAGAAGAAGAAGAAGAAGAAGAAGAAGAGCAGTCCCTTAAGCTAGCCCTGAGGCAGCCATGTCTATGAACTGTTAACGACTTCATTTCCATAGCCTCGGCAAAGTCGGCATATGAGGGCAAGTCACCAGCCTCTCCTTCGCCGCCTCATCTTCCCACCAACAGCGTACAGTCAGCGTACTCATTACCGCTGAGTTGGCGACAGTCGAACAGACCTGTGTGAAGATAAAAAGCCCAACCTAGAAAGTCGTCGAAAAGGCAAACCGTGGATGTATTAAACTCCTTAACCTAAGTCCGGAGCAACGATGGTAGCCGACATCTTGACCTGGCGCCTCCGAGAAATGTTACTATCAATGTTAATAATATCATTATTGTTATTGTCATTATCGTCGTTGTTTATTAAGACGTAAGAATTTTCACGATCCCTATAGCCTAGGCTGTCACTGACCCACTGAAGCACGTGGTTCTGCTCTAGCGATGTAAGTCCTTCTCTCCTATATATAATTATATAAATATAGTTATTGTGTTTGCACTAAAAGGAAATTGTCGACATAAAAACACCAAGTGGATGCGAATTAGTTTCCATTAGGCCAATGTGCATAGGCCTGCAGACCTATGTAGGCCTGTGTATCGCTTGATATCATGACAGGTACGTTGCTCTTTCTCTAGTCAGCTGTATTGAAAAGGCCTACACAGGCCTGAATAACAGGCAGCACGATTAGGCCGGTGTGTGTGCGCGCATGCATGTAGGCTGCGGGCAAGGAATAACAGATTTCGATTCTAGGTTCTATAGGCCTACTATATAGACTCGATTAGTTACATGGATATGCATCAAGAATCTGCCTACAGATTCTATAGCCCAATAGAAAATATCTTCGAGTACTGGCGATTGCTAGGCTGATATTAATCGCTTTGATTTAGAAGCTGCTTGTTGAGAGCAGAGCATGGTGAAGGTATTCACTCTATATGTGCCTTAACAGTCGCCATATTTGTTTTTGCATAATCGATGGACTAGGTGCTTATTGACATTGCCACATCTGCTGATAGATATGGGATCTATTCACTTCAACTGAATAACCTGCAGTAATAAATTATTGTGTTATTCCTACAGAAGACAGCATAGGCTAGGCTACATTTTGTGCATGTTTGATTGGCGAGTGACTACAAGCTTTCTGCTGTTAACAGTGTCTTAATCATCGATACGTTGTTCGGACGTTCCAGATGAGTAGTTATGGAATTGAGGAGTTGCCGCAATAATGCTGAACGTACATGTAGCTGAAACGCAATTGTTAATAACCATCAGTTAAGGAAGTTTCAGGTCTATGTTATTTCAACTGGTTGAGCAGTTTTACTCATCGGTATTTCGATAGGCAGGTTTGCTTACAGTCACGAACTGCGCATGCAAGAGACATTCGATAGGCGGGTCCTAGCTAGGCAGTGTGAGTACCTCGATATCTAGGACTGTTGAATCCTACTTCATATAGGTGAGTATCCAATGTGTTTTTTTACCAATAATATAGGTTTTTGAATCTGGTGTTTTGGATTCGCATGAATCGAGATTGATTGTTGCCAAGACTAGTGTTAATTGAAGTTGTCTATTTGTTACATGGAGGATTATTCGCTGCCATATTGAAACTGTCGCTACGTTGTTTAACAGTAAATGGTTCGCTAGACTCACGAAACAGGATACACTAGTTAACGGTACAGCGATCTCAATAAGTTTCTTCAGTAAGAAGAAGCACGAGCGCGCATTGTCCCTTCGCTCTCTGCCCCTTGCCTTCCTGCTTGCCAGGGGTTGCTTGTT
>JACEVL010001423.1:0-25000 GCA_020284085.1 Aporrectodea caliginosa
TGTCTGTCTGCGTATCTGTTTGTCTGTATGTCTATCTGTCTATCTGTCGGTCTATTTATCTGTCTATCAATCTGACCGCATTTATCAATATGTTCGTTTGGGTCTCCAAGTCTTCAGCTTTAGAAATAACGAGACTGATGAGTCAGTAAAAACACGGAGCTTTGCTTTCAAGTGCAACTTTGCTTCTGAAAGACTTTCTTTTATCATACCAAAAGTTTAGCGATCTATTTCCATCATGGTCTATAATTCTTTTCTAATTATGTTCCATCATGTTCTATTAAGTTAAGCATGAGCAGGGTCGAGGCAATACGATCGAAAACGTGTAGATTTACATTTACAGTAATTATTTTCTTTATTTTTTTATCGGTTCTATTATGTTCTGATCCATTCTACCCTATTATATCTGTTCAAGCGCTATTGTAATATACAAAAATGCACTAGACAGCGTCAGTTTCCAATGAAGCCGCGTTAAAGAAACGTAATAGGCTTATTAAGTTCACCGTCAATCCAATAAGAACAGAAGTTCTCTAACAATTCACGTTTACTCATGCTTATCTAATTGGCCACAAGGACTTCAGAGAATAGAGCTACATGAACTGTAGGCTCTTACGTTTTGAACCAGTCTAGGAATGTTTATGTAGGCTGATCAACAGGATGTGGCCATTTTCAGCCGTCACGACACCCAGTGCAAGAATTAAGGAACGTCTGGTAGTCTTTTAAAGGTAAATGCATTTCATCAATCGCTTTTCAGCAACCAATATGTCTAAAATCTTTCACGCAGTTCACGATGAGAAGACTATTTTAGTCTGCGCTGGAAAAGTGTTTACGCTATGGGTATTGTTGAACTCAAATAATTATTAGACTATGATGCACATCGACCTCGATTTCGATAGTGAAAGCTGCAGTTAGTTGGATAACTTTCCCATGCATATAAATAATCGCTGTCGCTGAAGGTCCTCCACATCGACCTATAAGTCGTTGGTCCTCCATTTCATTTTAAACATGACCTGTTAGCCACCTATACTATCATGATACTTACAGAGCTTCTCATTTGAAAATAGAAGGCGATTTGAAAATCGATCACGCTGGATTGAGTAGGCGATCGATGCGCGATCGACCTCGGGACGTTTGTGTACAGCGTATTTTGTGTATCGCAAACGTATAGCTGCATATTATAATTATTGTTGTCCATTAACTGCTAGAGTATACGCAACACTGATTAACGGTCGATAAGCCTCCTCTGCTTGTCGATGCAATGTTGTATCGATCCTAGCGTGAACTTTACAAGTAATGTAAATTAGATAAATAACTTAATGGTCTTGTTCCCTGTTGGAGTCTAACTCATAGCGCGATCGATTTACCGATCGACCAGACCTTTGCTAGGCGATCAACCAAGGAAATCGATCGATCGATCGCCTCAAATGAGAAGCTCTGGCTACTGGCTAAAAACACTGTATTTTTCAAATAAACAATAATTGTGTAAAATGCAACAGCATTAGTTACAGATTTCTGTTAGTTGACAATAACGATAGAATAACTCAGAATCGCCAAAACGTAAGTAATTACCGTTGCTACCTCCTAGCCTATCATTAAATATTATAGGAAAAGCTTAAAATTTAATTCTTTGCTTGATGTGGAAAATAATTTCGGTCATTACAGAAATAATTGGGAGCCTAGGGAGTTTAAGACGATGGAACAGATAGACGATATAACGGAATGTTGCATTTGCACCGAGATGTTTACAGATCCAAGAATGCTGCCATGCATTCACACATTTTGTCTCAAATGTCTTGAAGCAACTAGATCGAAATCAGAGCAGAATACAGGAGACACAATGCCTTGTCCGATCTGTAGGGAACAATTCACCATTCCACCAGATGGACTTAATGGTCTTCGGAAAAACTTCTTCATGGAGAGATTGATGGAAATAGCGAAGATATCCAAACCACTTAAGACCAAGGTATCATGCGACGTTTGTCTAGAAAATAAAGATGATGCTGATATTGAAGTATCTGATGCTTCGAAATACTGTGTTGAATGCAGAGAAAACATGTGTGAGATCTGTTCTGTACAACACAAGCGCCAGAAGATCTGCAGAGATCATCACATAGTACCTTTTGGAAGCCAGCTTAAGGATGAATTGGTGAAGACGTTCGAAGCTACATACTGCAACCAACATAAGAATGAAGAGCTGAAGATGTACTGCGCTGACTGCAAGAAAGTGATCTGTAGGAAGTGCTTTGCAGAGAATCATCAAATGCACAAATGTTCCGATGTAAACAAAGTGGCGGATGCTTTTAGGGAAGAGATTGGTATCTTCCAAGCGAAAGTAGTTGAAGGTTCAAAGGAAGGATTGGCACAGGAACTCAAGTTGGAACAGGAGAAAAGAAAGTTCATGGATGAATCAGAAATTGCAGAAACTGCGATAAAAGAAAGAGCAAAGGAACAGAAACAACTTATCGACAAAAATGCGAAGGTTCTATTGGATAAACTGTTTCTGATAAAGGCAACACGAATGAAAGAAGCTGAATTAAAAAATGAGGAAATTAAAAGATATCTTGCAATAGTTAACAGCTTCAGTACGTACTGCAGTGAAATAAGATCCAGGGGAACTCCTACCGACATCTGTCGCTCTGTCCATGACTTACGTGTTAGAGCTAATGAATTGCAGGAAGTGAATGCAACGCAGATTAAGCAAGATATTTCTATCGTTAGCGTTTCTTTTGAACCCTCTGCAATGGAAGATATCCTGAAGATGGGGAATATTGTCGTCAGCCTGGAAGGTATACAAAATTACAATCTCTGACTAGCACATATCTGAGTAAGCTATCGTTAATGTATATCTTACTTTGAAATACTACATCGAGCGTCGTACTTATTATACAAACTGCGCTAGTTCTTATTATATGTAGCCTAAATATTAAACGTCCCTTGTCTCTTACATGTTTTATCGTCATGTACATGTACTTCTGCCAGCATTTCATTTCGAGAAATATAGGCAAAACTCTTAGATCCACTATTAAAAATCAATATTGATTTAGAATATCTGAAATGCATATGCTGTTTAAGTGGTGTTAAGTAGCCACATATACTAATAATACGGTATTGATTAATTTGTATACTTACTGTTTTATTCGTCAATTTGCAGCGTCAAATTCTTGTTAGAAAACCCTGCATATTTTCCCTGTCGACATTGCCAAGGGCATTAAATGACCCCATTTTGGTTCTACATGGTAACATTGGTCCTTTTTGTGTTCAATGTTAGCTTGTACTGGCAGGGTTTTTACAAAGGTTAACCTGCCACTTGGAGATTAATTGAATTAAAAAACCACTGGAAATTTCAGCATTGCTTTTGCTGGCTGGTTCAACTCAATTTAAACGGTTTCTAAGTCAGTTTATTTTACCACTTTATTTGTAGAGCAACACAAGTCTCTCGCAACGCTAAAGTCGAACAAAGGACAACCAGGTATTCAAGATTCGATCGCTTTTAGAGAAAAAGTAGAAATTCAGTCATTGATTTATCACCGTATACAAACAAGACTGCCAATTCTGGTATCACTCGGGGTCTGCTGACGAAAGAGTGGATCCCGCTTACAAATCCTGGACAAGTTGTTTACATACACGCCCTCTGCCAGCGAACTGTTTAGCGCTCGTGAATAAGCTGGTGCTCTGCGCTTGTCTTTCGAATGGCTCTTTAGAAGTTTGGAGATTACGATTAGAATTTAATCACTTACTCTTGGAAGTAAACGGGAGATCCTGCGATGCAAGGAACCAGTAATCACGACCTTAGAATTCGTTCACTGCAGGTTCAAAGGCAGATGCGCAGGATGTCAGCGTCTCCGCTACGCAGTTCATAAGTTACTGCTAACGTCTGCGTAAAAGAAACCTTCTTTTGAAAAGAAGTCTTGCCGTTATGGATGTCCATTTTGTAAGATTACGACATAGCCTCCCACAATGTGCAGTGGCAGGGCTGCTTGCGATACAGTCTGTCCTAAGCTACTCTAAATACGTTACTGTAGCGTAAGAATCAGTCATGAATAGGTGCTTCGCTGTGATAGACTCGTACTTTTAGGATAAATTGGCTAAACCCTGAGAGTAGCCTATGTCCAAATAGAGTCAATATTCATTCATTCATTACTAGAATTTATATAGCGCCTCTTCAAGGGAACTACTCAGAGGCGCTCCCAACCCAAGCGCGGCCAAATATAAGACCCGTATTCTCATATGAGGCCAGTATAAAGCCCCATCTAAAGCTCATGTGGGGTAACAGCTTGAGGCGCAACTCGTTGTTCTCTCTGCGTCAATTTTCATAAAACATTTTAAAGACAATTCTGTCAGAGCATGGTTTTTATCTTATTAACCCTATGACCAGGGGCGCAACCACGGTCCAGAAGTTGGGGGTGACCTACTAGAATGTCTGAGTGAGGGGAATTGCGAGCGCCGAAGGCGCGAAGCTGCGATTGCCGAAGGCAAGAAGCCCTAACGACAAGGGGGTATAGGGGAGCGTCGTAAGCTCCCCATCGGGGTCTGGGGCGGAGCCCTAGAAGCCGACGCAATTTTGAGCATTTGATACCAAATGAAGTAAATTTTGGGCTCTAATTTACCTCAAATTTTTCAACGATGATTTCGATATGAAAGTACCTAAACCACCTAGATCTGTGAAAAAATATGACTTTATAATATAAATAAACTGAGATTTTAGGTTTTAGAAGAACACCACGCTCAGTCGCAGCATTAAAAAGTGAAATGTCCTCCTAGGCTTCTACCGCGAGCCTTAGTCGAATTTTAAAAGCGAGATAAGTAAAGTTTTAGAGTGAAATTATACAGCAACATTCTGCACTGAATTCTGATAGACTTGAGTTTAGCCTGACTCTTTATTTTATCGGCAGCATGGCCAGCGATTTGTAGGGGAGGGACCTACTAGAACGTCCGAGTGGGGGGAACTGCGAAGGCGGAAGGCGCAGAGCCGCAATTGCCGAAGGCAAGAAGCTCCTAACGAATAGGGGTATGGGGGAGCGTCTTAGGCTCCCCCATTGGGGTCTGGGGCGGAGCCTCAGAAGCCGACGCAATTTTGAGCAGTTGATACCAAATGGAGTACATTTTGGGCTCTTGTTTACCTGAAAATTTTCAAAAGTTAGGGGGACCGTCCCAACCTGTTCGAAAGTTGGGGGGACGCGTCCCACGGGTCCCATAGGGTGGTTGCGCCTATGCCTATGACGCACACCTTCCTGGCCAACACATTTAGCACACCTGGGGTCAAATTGACCCCACCGATAACAAGGGTGGATTTAATACCATTTTAATAGAAAGTCGAAATGAATGCTCCATGTTTAGGTTGGACAGAGTGCGTGCATGTACGGAAAATGTTTGAATCATGATACAATGTACGAAACAAAAAATCGTTTGTTGTAACCTAGGTATTCGACACCACAGTGATCGTTCTAATGCTGGAAATGAAAGTTTTTGTGACGTCTGTTTCAAGTATGTATGTATGTATGTATGTATGTATGCATGTATGTATGTATGAATGTATGTATGTATATATGTATGTACATATGTATGTATGTATGTATGTATGTACGTATGTGCGTATGCATGCAAGGATGAATCTATGTATGGTGGGATGGATGTATGCATGTATATTTGTATGTATGTACATATGTAATGTAATGTAATGTAATTAGTAATTTATATAGCGCCGCTCACAGCCGAGGCCATTCAGTAGCACTCCCAGTGCGAGAACCCCGAGAGAAGAAATATGTTTTAAGAGAGAGAGAGATGAAGACAATGATCCAGAAAGGAAAGTCTCACGCAAAGTGAAGGGAAGGGCATTCCATAAAGAGGGCCAATGATGGCAAAGGATCGAGTTTGAGCAATCGTGGTCCTAGCTCGTGGGACAAACAAGTCAGACCGGTCCAGAGATCGGAGAGGCCGATGAGAAGATGCAGAAAGAGGAGGACGAATGACGTCCCTGAGGTATTTTGGAGCAAGTCCCAGTTTGGATTTGAGGACCAAGGCAAGGACTTTAAACTGAATGCGGTCAGAGAGAGGAAGCCAATGCAGTTGGTTGACCATGAAAGATGATATATGGGAGTATTTAGGAAGGTGAGCAATCAATCGAGCAGCAGCCTTGAGAACAGATTGAATAGGGGATAGACGGACCTTGGGAAGACCAATAAGTAGGGAATTGCAATAATCAATTCTGGAACAGACAAATGCATGGACAATGGATGCCATGGTAGAGAGGGGAACAGATCTGCGAATGACCCTGAGACACCGGAGGTGAAAGTAAGAGGATCGCGTATGTATGTATATGTGTATGTATGTATGTATGTATGTATGTATGTATTCCATACTGATTCCAGCAGGGACACTCCACATTTATGGCATTACTTGATATGGAGGAAAAAATTTCTAAAGCAATCGATAATAACGAACACTCGATTGGAATCTTTATAGACTTAGCAAAAGCTTTCGATACGGTAGATCACTCTATCTTGTTAAAAAAAATGGCAAATTATGGTATTCGTGGCTTACAACTAAAATGGTTTCAGAGCTACCTCAGTGAACGTACACAAAGAGTTCTATGTAATGGGTCTCTCTCGACCTCGGGTCACATTGCATACGGAGTTCCACAGGGGTCAAATCTCGGACCACTCCTATTTTTACTATATATTAACGACCTAGCTAACGTGTCTGCAACCCTGCACTTTATCCTATTCGCGGACGACACCAACATATTCTACTCTAACCAGTCCTGCACCTCCCTTATGGAAATTGTCAACCTCGAACTAACCCTAATTAGTCAATGGTTCGTTGCTAATAGACTTACGTTAAATGTAGAGAAAACTAACTTTATAAACTTCAAATCACATAGAAAAATTAAACCAGTAAACTTGGCTCTAAATCTCGAGGGAAGCCCTATCCTTCAAGTAGACTCCACCAAGTTTCTAGGGGTGTTTCTAGATCAACATTTATCATGGAAAACACACATTAATTACATCTCACAAAAAATAGCCAAAAACATAGGAATAGTATCAAGAATCGCGTATCTGCTCCCACTAACAATTAGGCTGAACTTATATTACTCACTAATTCTCCCATATCTAAGTTATTGCAACTTAATCTGGGCCTCAAATTATGAATCCCGAATCCATAAATTAATAATCCTTCAAAAGAAGGCAATTAGACTAATTCAGGGAGCCCGTAAAGACGCTCATACAGCCCCCATTTTTAGCGACTTGAACCTGCTAAACTTAACACAGATAAGAAGTCTGCAAATAGGAGAATTTATCTATCGCTACGAACACAATTTACTACCCACGTCATTTGCAGGGTACTTCACTCTCGGCTCTCAGATTCATGATCACTTTACCAGGAGGGCTGCATCTTACCGTCCAGCAAAAGCACGGACTAACACAAGAGAATTTAGCATTAGAGCGGCAGGACCATTATTTTGGAACTGTATCCCATATGAAATTCGTTCTTCTAAAACCCGACACGAATTTAAAAAAAACTACGCTTCTTTCTCATGGGCGCACACCAATTGACATTATGAGGAACTATTATTCTGAAAGTTTAGGCACATATAAACTTAAGCTTATACCTGTTGCACGATGCACCGGTCCTCGAGTTATTTAGTTAAGCTATATTAGATAAGTTTAGTTAAGTTACCCGATGTATTCCTTTGTTCTTTTATGAAAAAAAATAAAAATAAAATAAGATTTTGGCTTGCCTAGCCCAGCCTTCTTCCGAACCTTTGCTACTTGACGCAGCTGGGTGTCTCCAACCAGCGGGATATCAATCCCTTAGGAGCCTCCCATTGCTCCCATTAATAACTCCTCCCTCGATACTGTTAAAATAACTGTTATGTGCCTTTAATGTTCCGTGTTTTAATTACTCTGTTATTGATTAGCACAAATGTATGTATTTTATGAGTTGTTAAAGGTTGCAATAAATATTGATTGAAATTGAAATGTATGTACGTATGTATGTATGTATGTATGTATGTATGTATGCATGCATGTATGTATGTATGTATGTATGTATGTATGTATGTATGTATGTATGTATGTATGTATGTATGTACGTATGTATGTATGTATGTATGTATGTATGTATGTATGTATGTATGTATGTATGTATGTATGTATGTATGCATGCATGCATGTATGTATGTACGCATGCATGCATGTATATATTTGTATGTATGTGTGTATATGCATATACGCATGAACATGTATAATTGTATATGTAATTATGTATGGATGTATATTGGTATGTATTTCTATATGTGTGTATGTATGTGTGTACGCATGCATGTGTGTATGTATGTTTGTGTTATGTATGTATGTATGTATGTATGTATGTATGTATGTATGTATGTATGTATGCATTCATGTATATATTTTCTATGTGTGTATATGCATGTATTCATGTACATGTAGCCTATATATGTAGGGATGTATATTAGGGTGGAGTGAAAAAATTTTTTTCCGAATTTGAAATTCCGTTAGCGATCAAAAGTTGCGTATGGTATCACAGAATTGCTACAAAAAATTTGAAATTTTTATGTTGACGTCTTCTGCCCTCTACCGGACGATTTTAGGACGCCATATTGATTTTCAGTACTGTCAGGCAATTTAGCCTGCAATATTTCATGTTTACGTCAACCAAAGTGATAGAATTCCATCATCGTGACGTGACCTAAACTATTATGTATTCTTAGTAGTATTCGTAGTATTCTTTAAATACATTCTGATAGAATTTCATTTTCTTAGCAAACTGTAGAAGCAAAATGGCTGAGAGTCGCTTAAGACTTAAGAGAAAAGTGAGCATCTGTCCAATATTTGGAGTTGCAAAGCGAATGAAACTAGATGTCTTACCAACTATTCGAGATCTTCTTGAGGACTACCAATGGGTAAGGCGTGATTTACGTAAACACCCAGTTAAAGAGCCCGAAGCATTCGAAATTGTCAGTGTTCTAGTAAAAAAAGTGAAAGAAATTTGGACACGGGCCTCTGTCCCGACTGTTACGATAGATCGAATCACTAAACTTGTGCGAATCCATCATGATCAGTATCTAAAGTTAATCCGATACCCCGCATGTAAAAGAAGTGCCAACTACGAGCAGAAGGTCGCAAAATTCAGAGAACATGCAATAAATACGTTGTTTGACATTGCCAGTTGCAAGTGCTCAGATCCAGCCGCATGTAGATGTCCAAAAGAAGGAAAGATTCCGGTGGAAGAAAGACAATTTCTAAAAGACCAAAGAACTGTAAGGACAATGATGATAGGGTCAATCGACCGGCCGAAAACAGAAAAACTTATGCTTAGAGCACAACGAAAGAAGGACGAAGCGATGCGACTTACATCAAGCGGTGCTTCAACATCAAGGTCGGTTGATGAGCTTGATGAACATTATTCATCTGACAAAAACCTTGAAGGTGACGAAACCGATAATGGATCTTCAGCAGGCAAGGAAGAAATGGAAGACAAAAAAATCGCCAAAACTCAACACTCACAACAAAGACGACGACTGACGAACACGGCACAAGCGTCAGAGAGATATGGAATATCTGACAGAGCAGCAGCAGACATTGCTTCGAGCCTACTTACAGATTTCGGAATAGTAACAACTGGCGATAAATCTGAGGTTATTGACCGTTCCAAACTCCGAAGAGAAAGAAAAAGACTGCGTGAAGATTTGCTTCAGGAATCCGCAAGCCATTCTTCGGATCTTCGCGGTCTATACTTCGACGGCAGAAAAGACAAGACTCTACTGCAGGAAAATATTGGAGGTAAGTTACATCGCAGGACTGTTATTGAAGAACACATAGTATTGATTGAAGAACCCGACTCGAACTATTTGGGACATATTGCTCCAGTGCGTGGCAGTGCTGAGTGTATAAAGCAGGCCATACTGGATTTCTTCGAAGAAAGAAATATAAGCATGGAATTATTGGCTGTCATGGGATGCGATGGAACGGCTGTCAACACAGGACATAAGGGTGGTATTATCAGATTGTTAGAAGTACATCTTAAGCGTCCACTCCACTGGTTCATATGCCTATTACATACCAACGAGCTACCGTTACGTCACCTCTTCGAGCAACTTGATGGCAGTACTACCGGACCACGAAGCTTTTCAGGCGAACTTGGAACACAAGTTCAACGATGTGAGAACATGCCAATGGTTAAATTCCAGCAAATTGAATGCGATTTACAAGTGCTACCTGACTCTGTTCTGCAGGATCTCAGTACAGACCAGAGATACTTGTACGACATGTCTCAAGCTGTATCTAGTGGTATATGCGATGAGGCACTGTTGCATCGAAGTCCTGGAAAACTAGTAATGTCTCGTTGGTTGACTTTGGCTAACAGAATACTACGCCTATACGTTGCCACGAAAGAGCCAAGCAACTGTCTCTCGACAATTACTGAGTTCGTTTTGAAAGTTTACGCCCCTGTTTGGTTTGCAGTAAAGTCCAAACCCTCCTGCAAAGATGGTGCGAAGCATCTGTGGATGCTTGCTAACAAATCACGATACTTGCCTGATTATTTAAAGTCAATAGTTGATCCAGTTATTCAGAGAAACGCCTTCTTTGCTCATCCTGAAAATGTACTTCTTTCAATGATCACGGATGAGAGGAAATCAATTCGAGAATTAGGAATCAGAAGAATAATGAAGGCGCGATCGAGTAAGAAGCCTCAGAGAGGAATTCGCATATTTCACCCCCCAAGTTTGAACTTTCATGCAGCCGACTATACAGAATTAATTGACTGGCAGTCATGTGAAGTGACAGAGCCACCTCTAACGAAGGACATAAATGATGACGACCTGGAACAGTTGATCCACAATGCCGACGACTCCGCGATTGATTTACTTCGCTTTCCAAAGTTTCCATGCCATACTCAAGCAGTCGAGAGGTCTGTCAAGACAGTTACAGAGTCATCATTGCTGGTTGTTGGACAGCATGCAAGAGATGGATTAGTTCGCGCAAGACTTGAAGCTAGAAAGATAATGCCAACATATGAAACAAAGCGTGATTTCAATACTAAATAATTACATACAGAACTCCACTAATAGCCAATTCCAGGATATGGACGCCATTTTGTCCGCCATTTTGGTTTTCGTGCAGTGCTACCTGAATGACATTGGCTTCATCATATTTGTTGACCTCGAAAATGTTGACTCAGACCCTGAAATCATGATTCCATTGCATACATGACTTCATCAATTGCCATTTTAAGATTCTGGCCGCCATTTTGTCCGCCATTTTGATTTTTTGAAGTGCTACATATATATCTTTGATTCCATTGCATTCCTTGAACCCTATAATCTTAATTTAGAGCCTAAAACCGTGTTTCTGTCACATAAAATGCTTTACTTTTAGTCATCTGAAGTAATTGGCAGCCATTTTGTCCTTAAATCGTCCGGTAGAGGGCAGAAGACGTCAACATAAAAATTTCAAAATTTTTGTAGCATTTCTGTGATACCATACGCAACTTTTGATCACTAACGGATTTTGAAATTCGAGAAAAAATTGTTTTTCACTCGGATTCACTCCACCCTAATGTATATATTTGTATGTATATATATGTGTGTGTATTGATGTATGTATGTATGTATGTATGTATGCTTGTATGTAGGTATTTACATATGTATGTATGCATGTGTGTATGTATGTATGTATGTGTGTATTTGTGTATGTAACGTAGCCTGGTTTATGTTATAGTCAATGTTACAGCCTGGGGTCAGATTGACCCCAGGTGTGCTAAATATGCCCGAGTGTCATTCTTATTTTTGTACCATTGAACCTAGAATTCTAAACTCTTCGAATTTTTCCATATATGTAGAGGGATGAATTGCTGAGGAATTTGAATTATTTCAGATTTTTACTATTTGTATCAACTCAGCTATTCAAAAATTCCATCGATGGGGTCAAATTGACCCCAGGTGTGCGTCATAGGGTTAAATTGATAGCGCCCTCTCACGATGAGTTCTCGTGAGGTGGCGATATGTCTGTTCTTACAATAACAATTACAAATATACCAAATATACCATCGAGAGCGATATGAGCGGCGCTATATAAATGTTCGATTACATTTACATTTTCATTTAGGTTGTTATCGGCATATCTTTACCAGGGTTGCCAGGTCGTCGCGAAAAGCGCGAGTTGGGCTACTATTCAATGCGCTCGCGACTGAAAATTTCGTCCTCGCGACCTCGCGATATTTGGGCAACTTTTGAATTGTCCCGCGGTCGCTGCGGCGAAATTATGAATTCTCATAAATTGTCCGCATTAGGCTATTAGGTCGCTGTTACTAGTATACCATTCTTATGTGGTTTTGCTAATTTTATAATAAACGCATGCCCTACGGAGTACGGACTAGTGTTCGGTAACATAACATAACATAACATAACAAGGGTTTTAAGTGGCTCAGAAGACGTTTAGTCTGTGTTAGAACCACTGCAATTAACCTGGAACATGATTAATAGCCCAATTTGCCTAGCTTCTTCTTAAAGGCTGTGATAGTATCCATTGAGACAGTACTATCATCCAAACTATTCCACAAATCTACAACTCTTGCACTAGGCAGTCTTCCATCTGAAATTTACGTAAGTGATTTAATCAAGAGTCTTGGCGAAACCAATAAAGACTTATTATAAAGTATGTTCGTAGCAAAAATTTATGAATGTTTTCATTTATCTGCTCAGCTCGCGACTTTTGGGCTACTTTTTGACGTGATTTCGCGACCAAGCACTTCCTAAATCTGGCAACGCTGATCTTTACGTGTTTATCAAGGCACGGTTGCACTTCGCTACGAAGTTTTTTCCTTTTGCGTTCTAATTATTTGCTTACGGCCTTTGTGTTCATGGTTGTGTTTCTTTGTCACAATGTAGACATATTAATGATCAAGTTAGCTAAGATAAGGTTTTATCTTTGATTTTTTTTCAGTTTCCGTTAAATTCATCGAAAGACTCCAATGTCCTAATAATGTTCATGCAGTGACTAAACTGGTCGACAAAATCTATGTTCTGTGCAGAGAAAGGTTGTCAATATTTGGTCCTGTGATAACTATAGCATGTATCCTTGTGGACCGAAGTCCTTTTCAGGTTTACAAGAGCATCGAGATAAGAGAGATTTTATCTTGCCAACATGTTGTATCATGTGACAAGTTGAAATGTCTATACATCTTTGACTCGGAGAACAGATGCATCTGGAAGCTAACGGCTGACGACTATCGAGTGACTAAATGGTTACCCATCAAAGGCGAACTGATCACTATGTCAATGTCCAATGATGGAAGTCCTTTACTATTGAGAGTTGATCGGCGGAGGAACCAACTGGAAATCTACGGATCTGCTGCCAAGATCATTCGAAGGATTTCATTGTCCCGTGACATAATGAGTCCACGCCATATCATACAGGCATCCAATGGACAATTCATAATAATTCACGAATTGAAAGGTTTATCGACTGGAATTTGGGTAATGAGTAAACTGAGCAGCGAAGGGAAAATACTTGGCCAATTTCAGCCAAGAGAAAAGATTCAAGAACTCATGAATCCATTTAATTTGTTTTTGGATTCAGAGAACAATCGATTGTTTCTGACTCAAAGGGATAGCCTTGAATTCAGTGTGGTTACGTTTGACCTAGGTTCACTCGAATGGAAACAAATTCTTCTCAAATCTGAAGTGCATTCTCGTGATGGGCTATTTACAGTGCATTACGATGAACGCAAGAAACAATTACTTGTGGGGCAGTCAGACGAAGTCGCTGTTTTTCAAATTCATTAGGACGAGTCTGCCACAGATTACAGAACGATATGCACCGGGTGTAGACTTATTCCCTTATTGGGTGCGCATGAGTATCGGAATTGAGAATGAAGAGACACTACAAGAAACAGTGCTAAGAGCAAAGTTGAGGTTCTTTGGTCATGTCATGCGATCAGATGGATTGGAAAAGGAAATGATGTTAGCATATGGAGAGGGAAGGAGAAAACAAGGACGACCAAGGAAAAAGTGGATGGACGAGATACATGAAACAACTGGAATGAATTTGGCAGAACTGAGAGATGCGACGGCGGACAGAAGGAAATGGAGAGGCTTGATCATGAAGGTCGCTAGAGTTCCAGGAACTGACAGCACAAGGTAACAAGGTAGACTTATTAAATATTAGGCCTATAATAATGGTTGTATTATTGCAATTTAAACAAACTAACAAATTCCTAAAATAATGGCTTACTATAATAATACACTAACTTCCATTATTAATCAATTACTAATGTGACTTGAACTGTGCAATCGTGTTTTTAAAATGTGATCAAATTAAGCAATGCATCTTTTGTGAAAGGCCATTCTCTTGAGTAATAGGCCTACATACACAAATCTCATGTTTAGCGAATTGTCCATAATTATTAAGCGACAATTTTATTTCCAAAAATGTCTAATGCTTAAGCCGATCGTTGAATGCAAAGCTAGCGGGCAGCGGCTCGTGAAAAACTCCATAGCATTTATGTACTCTTATTTCTAACTCGAATGCAAGTCTTTTAGCAACTGAATTCCAACGCATGACAATTAAACATTACACATGGTGCAGAGTTTGCTAAAGAAATGTTGGACATTCAGAATATTAGAAATGCACTCTACAGAATTCATTTTTCATGTTTAAGCAGAATGTCCATAATAATGTTTCTCAGTTTTACTTAATACCTAGCAAAGGAATTGAATCGTATATATCTATTGCATTGTATTCTGTAGCATTGTTTTGTATTTTGGGGTTTCCCGGATTCCTCGGTTCTGGATTATAGTCTATTGCTTTTTGTATTTCGTTCTAAATTTTTGCCTGTATTACAAAGTTATGGAAATAAACATGGATTCGAGACGTACAGTGTAATGGCCTAACCAGGTACTTATTTTTGAAGCCTAGTATGTGCGTATTTAAAACTTATTCATTCATTTCGTTAAGCAAACCGTTTGGGGGCGAAAGGTGGGACAACACTTTGCGGTCATTTGAACAGTTTCATATTGTTCACGTATCACAGCTCAAGTCTTCCATGGTCCTTTTATTGTTTATCTAGCGTAGACGTGGTCTTCCTTTGCTTCTCTTCCTTTGAACCTTGGATTTAGTAGGCCTATATTGTCTTTGTTTGGAAAATGTGAAATGCATCTAACATTCAGTGCACAAAGAAAGACAAACAGTTGACTTAATTAAGGATGTAATAGATGCTGCTCAGACCTGTATGTGTCCTAGGACAATCGCAACTGTAGCCTAATCTCTTCGTCTGTCCATCTATCTTTGTAGCTAACTGTCTTTTTCTCTGTCAGTCTATCTATGTGTCTGTCTGCCTTTCTGTCTGTCTGTCTATCTGTAGTCTGTCTGTCTACCAATCATACCGTATTTATCAATCTCCTCGTTTACGTATCCAATTCTGCAGCTTTAGAAATAACGAGACTGCTAAGTAAATAAAAACACAGAGCTTTGCTTTCAAAGTTCAACTTTGCTTCTGAAAGACTTTCTTATATCATAACAAACGTTTAGCGATATCTCATTGGAACAAAGACGGCTGATGTCGGTAATAATTTTGAACAGTTCGTGGTAATATTTTAGGCAATAAGTTAGTGGATATTGAAGTTTTCATAATGTCGACATCACTATTCCAAAAGTTTAACGACATCCTGTTGCTGTTATAACCGTTATAAAAGCATTCCAAAAAATTTAATTGTATATCAGTTCATTTTCCTGCTTTCACATCATTAGTCTTAGGTCGTTATTATAATATTATTGGTTTGTATGCGTCAAAGGCTTCTGAATTAATTGTGTTATCAGAGACAAAATCAGTCTAAAGAAATTCTGTTATACGGCAGTTTTTTTATTATTATTCTATGTTTTATTTTATATTCAATTTTGATGTACCATTGTGCGTTTGCTAATGGAGTTTAATTAAAGGCTATGCTTAATTGTAAGTGTAATTAGCAACTTCCATTGCGTCGGTGTCTAATGCACAAGGCATCAACCGATGGCGCATCAAAACAATCCGTTATCAGGTCAACATCCAAAAGATCAGTCAGTAAGAGACAGAGAGCCAGCCTACGGTGGATAAGCAATTTGAAAGAGGTAAGTTTTCAAATTTAATTTCAATATAGTACTTTTTCTTGGCCCGACATACGACACTTAGAGTCGTTACCAATTCTTAAGTGTCCAATTTATCTCGGCGAACCGTTGATAATCGAGGTCTTATCTTGCGCCACTTCAGGCGAAGGATCTCTTCTTCCATTTATCCATCCACGTGTACCTTCATTTAAAATTAAATCTTTCTTATCTCTTCCCCTCGATCTTCTCTCCTATCGCTTCTTCTTAGCAACGCATTGGGCATAGAGCAGACTACCATGCGCTCACATGTCGAATTAATTCAACAGAAGTTTACAGTTTCAGATTTCTGCCAATTCCAAATACCCTTGTATAGCAGAATTTTATTCTAAAATTATCTATTTAAGTCTGGCTCTGATGTATTCTAATCTTATCTGATCTATTCTGGTCAAATCCCATCTGAACAGAACCAACACAACACATTCTGGTTAGACTTGAAACGACCCAACCCAATCTATTCCCAATCTATTTCCATTATGGTCTATTATTCTTTTCTATTTATGTTCCATCATGTTCTATTAAGTTAAGAATTAGCAATACGATCGCTGTATAAAAACGTGTATATTTATATTTACAGTAATTATATTCTTCATGTTCTTTTCGGATTCCATTATGCTCCGTTCTATTTTACCCTATTATATCTCTTCTAGCGCTGTAAGTTGTCATAAAGAAAAATGCACAAGACAGCGTTGGTTTCTAATGAAGCCGCATTTAAGTACTGGTATCGTAATAGGCTTATAAGAAACAAGTCCATCGTCAATCCAACAACAACAGAAGTTTCAGTGACAATTCATGTTTACCCGTATCTAATCGGCCACTAGGACCAGAAAATAGAGCTAAATGAACTCTAGACGCCTATCATGCTTTGAACCAGTCTAGGAATGTTTATGTAGGCTGATCAAAAGGTTGTGGCCATCAGTGCGACCACTGCTTGGGATTTTTCCCAAGATCTTGGGAATTTGGGGGTCCTACTTGGGATCTGGGGATTTTGCCTAGCAATCTTGGGATTTTTCTAAGGTCTACAGACTAGTTTTTACCATACTTTGCAACAGTGGCAGCTAATCAGATTAGAAAAACTCGTTCAGTCTGAAAGACATTTAACATTATTGTAACCTGTAAACATTGTTTATTCAATGTTATGCTACGGTTTTTTCTTTGCGAGTTCTTGACTAGGCATTTTTGTGAAGAATTGTGATTTTTAAAAGTTAAAACGCATTTCATATTTCATCACATCTTTTTCTTTTCGGTAACTTGGGATTTTTTGGTACACTTTTGGCCAATCTTGGGATTTTTCTAGCAAGAGCTTGGGATTTCATAAAATGGAGAATGGTCACACTGGTGGCCATTGTCGGGCGTCACGACACGCCCATTGCAAGAATGAAGGACAGTCTTGCAGTCTTTTAAAGGTAAATGCATTTCATCAGTCGCTTTTCTAAAGCCAATATGTCTAAAATCTTTCACGAAGTCCACGATGAGAAGACTGTTTTAGTCTGCACTGGAAATGCGTTTGCACTGGGTCTAATTATGACTATTATTACAGCAATAATAGTCCCAGGTTTACGATATGGGTATTGTTGGTCTAAATATAATTAGGCTATGATGCATATCGACCTCGATTTCCCTAAATAATGTCTGTCGCTCAAGGCCCTCCATTTCAACTTGACCTCAACTGTCATTGCTATTTACAGATCTTCTCGTTTAAATATAGAAGGCGATTTGAAAATCGATCTCGCTGGATTGAGTAGGCGATCGATGCGCGGTCGACCTCGAGACCTTTTGAGTAGACCCTAAGTAACAGCGTATTCGTATAGCTGCGTATTATTATGGTTGTCCATTAACTGCTAGAGTATACGCAACACTTAGGCCTACCAACCGTCGGTAAGTACCCTCTGCTTGTCGATGCAGTGTTGTATCGATCCTAGCCTGAACTTTCCTAAGTAATGTAAATTAAATTTAAAAAAAATGGTCCGGCTCCAGGTTCCTCTTGGAGTCTAACTCATCGAGCGCGATCGATTTACCGATCGAACAGACCTTTGCTGGGCTATCGACCAAGGAGATCGATCGATCGATCGATCGCCTCAAATGAGAAGCTCTGGCTACTGAATACTAACTCTGTAATTTTCATGCAAGCAAACATTGTGCAAAAAGCAACAGCATTAGTTATAGATTTCTGTTAGTTGACAATAACGATAGAATCACTCAGAATCGCCAAAACGTAAGTAATTACCGTTGCTGCCTCCTAGCCTATCATTAAATATCATAGGAAAAGGTTAAAATTTATTCTTTGCTTGATGTGTAAAATAATTTTGGTCATTACAGAAATAATTGGGAGCCTAAGGAGTTTAAGACGATGGAACAGATAGACGATATAACGGAATGTTGCATTTGCACCGAGATGTTTACAGATCCAAGAATGCTGCCATGCATTCACACATTCTGTCTCAAATGTCTCCAAGAAACCAGATCGAAATCAGAGCAGAATACAGAAGACACAATGCCTTGTCCGATCTGTAGGCAACAATTCACCATGCCACCAAATGGACTTAGTGGTCTTCGGAAAAACTTCTTCATGGAGAGATTGATGGAAATTGCGAAGAGATCCAAACCACTAAAGACCGCTGTGTCGTGCGACGTTTGTCTAGAAAATAAAGATGATGCTGATATTGAAATACCTGATGCTTCGAAATACTGTGTTGAATGCCAAGAAAACATGTGTGAGCTATGTTCTGTACAACACAAGCGCCAGAAGATCTGCAGAGATCATCAGATTGTGCCTTTTGGAAGCCAGCTTAAGGATGAATTGGTGAAGACGTTTGAAGCAACATTCTGCAACCAACATAATAAGGAAGAGCTGAAGATGTACTGCGTTGACTGCAAGGAAGTGATCTGTATGATGTGCTTTGCAGAGAATCATCAAATGCACAAATGTTCCGATGTAAAGAAAGTAGCGGATACTTTTAGGGAAGAGATTGGTATCTTCCAAGCGAAAGTAATTGAAGGTTCAAAGGATGGATTGGCACAGGAACTCAAGTTGGAAGAGGAGAAAAGAAAGTTCATGAAGGAATCAGAATTTGCAGAAACTGCAATAAATGAAAGAGCAAACGAACTGAAACAACTTATCGACATACATGCAAAGGTTCTATTGGATAAACTGTTTCTGATAAAGGCAACACGAATGAAAGAAGCTGAATTAAAAAATGAGGAAATTAAAAGATATCTTGCAATAGTTAGCAGCTTTAATGCGTACTGCAGTGAAATAAAATCCAAGGGGACTCCTACCGACATCTGTCGCTCTGTCCACGACTTACGTGCTAGAGCTAATGAAGTGCAGGAAGTGAATGTAACGCAGATTAAGCAAGATATTTCTATCGTTGGCGTTTCTTTTAAACCATCTGCAATGGAAGATATCCTGAAGGTGGGGAATATTGTCGGCAGCCTGGAAGGTATACAAAACAATCTCTGACTACCAAATTTTGAGACAGAAATATCCTTAACGTAGCTAACTTTGAAATACTACATCTAATTTCACACTTATTAAACACTCCTCGGGTTCTATATATATTAACGTCCCTTGTCTCTGACAACTTTATCGTCCTGTACTTCTGCCAGCAATTCATTTCGTAAAATCTAAACAAAACTCTTAAATCGACTATTAAAAATCAATAAGGGGTCATTGCATAATAATTACGTAACGCTCCAGGGTGGGTGGGTGGGGTCTTTGAAAAGTTACGAAACGTTAGGCTGGTGGGTGGGTGGGTGGAGCTGAACGTTACGTAACGCTTTTAAGAACAGTTTAGTAATAAATGAATTTTAAATGACACGATGTGATCGATGTTCAAACTTCGTGCCATTGATTTAAAACTTAACTAAGACACGCAATAGTATAAAGCAAGCATTTATTAAGCATTATTTTAAAATTAAAAGTTGAAATTTAATCTGTTTTTATTGGTACAAATTTGAAGCAAATTAAAATTTTGTAGACAACCATCGACATGTTCAAGAAAAGTAAAGTTAATCATATGCCAGAATCTTTACTTAGACCTAACAATAAATACGTAACGCTGGTTGGGGTGGGTGGGTGGGTCTCGGGAAACGTTACGAAGCGTTACAGGGTGGGTGGGTCAAAAACGGTAATTTTCGGCGTTACGTAATTATGCAATGACCCCTTATGCTTTTTAAGTGCTGTTAAGTCACCACATATACTAAATGATTAAGTAGTATACTTACAGGTACTGTTTTATTTGTCAATTTTCTGCCTCATATTCTTTTAGAAAACCCTGCATATTTTTCTGCCGATATTGCCATGATAATAATAATAGGCCTAATTACGAAAATTCATATGGCGCGGTAACACGGCCAAGCCGTTACAAGGGGACCATAAGCATTAAATGGAACCCATTTGGGCAATACATGGGAAAATGGGTCCTATATGAGTTCCAAGTTGGCATACTGGCAGGGTTATATATGACAAAGGGTAAGTCCAAACCTATCATTTCAAGTTTGATTGAATTAAAAAACGACTTGAAATTTCAGCATTGCCTTTGCTGGTTGGTTCAACTCAATTTAATCGCTTTTAATTCAGTTTATTTTTACCACTTTATTTGTAGCGCAATATAAGTCTCTCGCAACGCTACCGACAAACATGGAACCACCAGGTATGCAAGATTCGATCGCTTTTGGGAGCAAGTAGAAATTCAGTCATTGATTTATTACCGTAGGCCTATACAAAAAAGGCTCTAATTAAACTGCCTACTCCGTTTTCACTCTGGGTCTGCAATCCCGCTTATCAATCCTGGACAAGTTGCTTACATACGCGCCTCTGTCACCGATCACAACCTTAGAATGCGTTCACTGACGATTTAAGGGCAGATATGTCCACAACGCTGACATTTTAATTTATTTATTTATTTATTTTTTGCATCAGAAAACAGAACAAAAACAGTACACATCATGATAGAAACAGATCAGTCACCGCGCAACAGGAAGCCAGGAAAAAGCTAAAAGCTTATACCACCCTGGCCCCTAGTACCTGGTTAACATTTCAGTCAACGTTTAGTGTCACACAGATCCAGAACAAATTATGAGAACAAATTATGCTAACAGGCAGCTGAGTCCGAATAGTTTTATTACTATACATTAGACATTTTATACATTAAACAAATCATTAGCAAGTTCATAGAGCAAACAAATCAAAACCAAAGTAAACAGAGGCAAATTTTATGACAAGATTATGAGAAAAGATTTAATGATTTAAGTAGGCTAAGATAAAGTTTTATCTTTGATGTTTTCAGTTTCTGTTAACTGCATCAAAAGACTCCTATGTTCGATTAAAGTTCAGGCAATTACTACACTGGACGACAAAATCTATGTACTGGGCATACAGATAACTCATCTGTATGATATGGGGGAAACATCTGATTGTGATATAATGATATGTATCTTTATGGACCGAAGTCCTTTTGAGGTTTACAAGAACATCGAGATAGGAGAGATTTTATATTGCCAAGATGTTGTATCATGTGATAAGTTAAAATGTCTATACATCTATGACTCGTGGAACAGCTGCATCTGGAAGCTAACGGCTGACGACTATCAAGTGACTAAATGGTTACCCAACGTAGATGAACTAATCACTCTGTCAATGTCCAATGATTGACGTCCTTTACTACTGAAAGATCATAAGCGGATGAGCCGACTAGAAATCTACGGATCTGATGGAGTGATCATTCGAAGTATTTCATTGTCCAGTGACATAATGAGTCCACTCCATGTCATACAGGAACCCAATGGACAATTCATCATAATTCACGAATATGATGATTCTTGGGTAATGAGTAAACTGAGCAGCAAAGGGCAAATACTTCGCCAATTTAAGCCAAGAGCAGAGATTCAGGAACTCATAAATCCATCGAATTTGGTTTTGGATTCAAAGAACAATCGATTGTTTATGACTCAAATGGATGTCTCTGAATTCAGTTTGGTTATGTTTGACCTAGGTTCACTCGAGTGGAAACAGATTCTTCTAAAATCTAAAGAGCTCTCTCATGCTTGGCAACTTACAGTGCATTACGATAAACGCCAGAAACAATTACTTATTGGAAAATTAGACGAAGTCGCTGTTTATGAAATTCATTAGGAAGCGTTTGCCACAGTTTACAGAATGTTATGCACCGGGTGTAGAATTAAATATATAATGGTTGAATAAAGCAATTTAGATAAACTAGCGAATTTCTAGAATAATGGCTTAGGGGAGGGGCCCGATAGCGCATTGGATAACACACTGGCGTAGAGAGCGAGAAGTACCGAGATCGATATCCGTAGGCGGACATGCTTTGTAGGCTACTATTAGCGCCGTGTATTGGAGGCTGTCTGTTCTGTTAGTAGTTAAGATTTATGTCTTCTGTCATTTTGTGTTCTTGTGAATTGCTTCAATTGCATTACTGTACACTGTCACCGGTTGCGGTTTGTCAACCGGATTGTTTCAATAAAGAGTATTATTATTATTAGTATAATAATACACTAACTTTTATAATAAATCAATTACTAATCTGACTTTAGCTGTGCATTTAGTTTTTTTTAATGTGATCATAGTAAGCAATGTAGCTTTTGTGAAAGGCCATTCTTCTCTGCAGTAATAGGTTACAAACACAATTCTCATGATATGCGAATTGTCCTTATTAAGCAACAATTTTATTTCCAGCAATTTCCAATGCTTAAGCCGATCGTTGAACGCAAAGCGAGCGGCTCGTGACAAACTCCATAGCATTACTTGACTCCGATTCCTAACTCGAATGCAAGACTTTTAGTGAGTCAATAAGTATACTCTTTATTTAGCCAGTTGACAAAGACGCACTGTTACTCTGGTGCACATACGTGCAAGATAAAAGTTAATACAGATCCAACATCCTAACAAAAAAGTCTTTCTTATTCCTCATTACATGGCAACTGAATTCCAACGAATGACAATAAAACATTACACATGGTGCAGCGTTTGCTAAAGAAATGTTGGGCATTCAGACTATTAGAAATGCACTCTACAGAATTCATTTTTCATGTTTAAGCAGAATGTCCATTTGCTTTCTCCGTTTTCCTTAATGCCTAACGTATATTGAATTTTATTCTGTAGCATTGTTTTGTTTTTAAAGCTTCCCAGACTCCAAAGTTCTGGATTATATTGCTTTTTTATTTCTTGCTAATTTTTTTACCTGTATTACAGAGTTATGGAAATAAACATGAATTTGAGGCGCACGGTGTTGTATAATTGCCAAACCCAAGTACTTAATTTTGAATCCTAGTATTATGCTTATACTTAAAACGTATTCATTTATTCCGTGAAGCCAACCATTTGGCGGCGAAAGTTGGGACTATACTTTGCGGTCATTTGTACAGTTTCGTACTGTTCTCGTATATTACAGTTCAAGTCTTCCATGGTCCTTGTTTATACTGGCTTATCTAGCATAGTCTTCCTTTGGTTTCTCTTCCTTGGAACTTTGGACGTAGTATATTGTCTTTGAGTCGAAAATATGGCATGCATCTAACATTAAGCGCACAGAGAAAGACAAGCGGTTGGCTTAATTGTGGATGTAAAAGTTGCTGCTCAGAGGCTGCTGTATGTGACCGAAGACAATCTCAACTTTGTCCATATCTTTTTGTAGCTGACTCCCTGTATATCTCTCTGTCAGTCTACCTATTCGTCTGTCTGTATACATGTAGGCCTATGCCTTTCTGTCTGTCTATTAATCTGATCGTATTTTTCAATATGTTCGTTTGTTTCTCTAATTCTACAGGCTACAGCAATAGAAAATTAGATGTAACGAGACTGTTGAGTAAGTAAAAACACGGAGCTTTGCTTCAAAGTGCAACTTTGCTTCTGAAAGACTTTCTTTTATCATTTCAATAGTTTAGCGACGTCTCATTGGAAAAAACCGCTGGTGTCAATAATCATTTTGAACAGTTCATCGTAATAGTTAAACCATTTTAAGGCAATAGTGGCGATTGAAGTTTTCATTGCGTCTACAAGACACGGCATCACTATTCCAAGAGTTCAACGACATCATTTGGCTGCTATGGCCGTTTAACCCTAGGGCTACCAAGCTTTTTGTAACACTGGCTACCAAGGGGGTGGTTACCACCCCCTGATTTCGTGTTTGGTTTCACATATCATAACTTGTAATATAGCAATGGATTCAGCATTCATTTCTGCACAGAATGGTATATTTAGTTGTACATTATGTGAAAGCACCTCGAAATTACATCACTTTTAACAACGGAACCCATTAATTAGCAATATTTTATATTATTGCGTACATTTTGTACTTTTTGGATAAACAAATGTAAGATTATGTGTGTTTTGAAACTAATCTATGTATAAAGATACACATAATCATCCCTACACATGTTTATATAGTATAAATGTACATCCATACATATATATCCATACATAAGCCTATATATCGGTTTACGTTGTAATGCTGTATTCAGCCATTTTCACACAGATTACGCGTATTATTATTTATTTTGATCACTTCCGGTATTCAAAAGACAAAGATGTAGGTATGCAAAGTATGCAAATGAAGCCCTTCATTCCCTCTAAAGAATGGTGTCTTTGTTTCTCTTCCAGGAAGACAAATGAATACGCGACAGACAAAAAACTAAGGGGGAGTGCTTCCATTCAGCCATTTTTCACGATATTACGCGTATTATTATTTATTTTGATCACTTCCGGTTTTCATAAGACAAAGATGTAGGTATGCAAATGAAGCCCTACATTCTCTCTAAAGAATGGTATAATTGTTTATCTTCTAGGAAGAATAGTCAATAAGCTAGAGTCGAAAAACTAGGAG
>JACEVL010001423.1:30000-32405 GCA_020284085.1 Aporrectodea caliginosa
ATTGGCGAATGAGGTTTAAGCGTGGAAGACCGGAAATAATTATTCTGATAACAGAAATACAGACAGACATAGCCATATATATATATATATATATATATATATATAAATATATATATATATATATATATATATATATAAAAATATATATATATATATATATATATATGACTATGGTGCACGCAGTGTTGATGCATGCACATGTATGCATGCAGATGTATACGATATATGCTCGTGTGCAGGCATGTAGGTATATATTATCTAGGTGTGCCTGTGAATTTCTGTCTCTATGTATGTGATTGTATGCATGCGTGTTTGTGTGTATGCATGCGTGTATGTATGTATGTATGAATGTATGAATGTATGTATATATATGTATGTATTGTTGTATTGTATTTGATCATTTATAAAGCGTTTCTCATGTTTCTCATAGCATAAGCCTTTCTTACTCGACAGAGGTCATTGCACATAAATGGGTCAGTGGAAGATTTGCGCGTCAAACTCCGCCACTGACTTGTTCTGGAAGTCCCAGTCCGAAGCCTGGATAAATGAGGAGGGCAACGCTAATCATCTTAGCGCAATATAAATATATATATATATATATATATATCAGAATGAAAGCGCTTCAAAGATGTGTCTAATTGGAACTTAGTATGCAATTCATACAATTTTTAATGTTTAACGACATCTTGTGCATGTTAACGACGTTTACTTCTACGAAAATTGCATCGAGTCATCTCACCACATGATATTAACAAAAAGCAGCGTCGAACCATTTTATGTAGCATTACTAGAAGCCTTAAAAGAGGTGTCCAAATATGAACCGTTGTCCAATTATCAACCGTTCAGGGTGTGAGAGCTGATACAGTCGGTTTCAGGTGGTGTTAGTGCGAAGTCTCGACCAAAGAGGAGGGCAACGCGAATCATCGTTAGGACACAGCGTCGTTAAACAGTACCAAACCTAAACCATTTAAGCAGCAGAAACTCTGGTACTGTCTACTTTGCTTTCGTTTTTGGTAGGTACAGTTTGAGCTTTCGTTTCAACTTTGCTTATTACCTTTTCATTTAACTTTTAGAAATTTTAGTTTTAATAAAATATCTTTTACATTTTGAACGAGTAGTTTTCGTCTTTTAAGAGCTATATCCACTGAGCAGTTGATTGAATTAGTCTAGGAGCAGTTTCCCTTAGACACCTCAAAATAAGAAAATTACCCGTCCACGGAGGGGCCCGTGGCGCATTGGAAAACATCTGGCACAGAGACCGAGAGGTACCGAGTTCGAGCCCCCGTTGGGCGGATATGCTTTGTAGGCTGCTATTAGCGCCGTTGTATTGCAGGCTGTCTGTTCTGTTAGTAGTTAAGATTTAAATTGCATAACATGTAAATGTACAGCGCAGTGCGTTTGTCAGGCGCTTCAATAAAGAAAAGATTATTATTTATTATTATTAATATTAATCTACGTATTTAGACACCTTTATATTTTGTACTAATGTATTATATTATGGATTAATTACAGCGCCAGATGTGTTTTTTTTCCGGCATGTAATTTCTCCTCATCAGGTATGTTCAACGAAACATCGCCCGATTTCGACGAACTTGATGTGTTAAGAAATCGCTTTCGTTTGTTCTTTCCCATGTCCAATTTATTTGTTTAATTGCGTAAAAAATTAATTCAGATATTTTCCCGCCAGAATGGCGCGAAAACAAACCGAAATAATATCTTGACCACAACGGCAATCAATTCAAAGCTGTTGATTATCCATTGGTATTTCGTATTTCTGATTATTTACTTGCAGAAAAAGTCATTCGATAGATATAATTCCATAGAATCCGTAAATTTTCCGTAAAATCCGTAAATTTTCATTAAAAAAACGATGTAACGGTTTTCGACAACCGCGTCCTCTAGCGACTCCCCATTCGACCAATTGACAATCGACAAATTGCTTAAAATTGGTTTGTGTATGTTCATGAATAGGATTCATTTTTGAACTAATTTTATAATGCATAAAAGTAAGCCAACATTGAATAATATTAATGCTTTGATTGTCATGTTGAAATTGATAATTGAATCTGTATGTAGGCCTACTATGATTGATGGATAATGACTATTGAACATCACCTGTAAATGTAACATTGATAGTAATTTAGATAGATGAATGTAATAATCTATAAAATATTGTTAATAAGATTGAGGAGAAAACAGTTATTAAAAAGAGCCTGTTTGGCCACAAAAAGTGAGTGGAAAACCTGCCAGAAACGGAATCCAAGTCAGGAAAAAAGACAGAAAACTGATGATAGACATTATACGAAAATGAACTTAATCCGTCAGAGACTTTAAATACGTCAACATCCTATCAGAAACGGAATCAAAGACGAGAAAAGAGAAAGAAAACTTATGAGAACATTACA